>BHEV01021254.1:0-16499 GCA_004319985.1 Emydocephalus ijimae
CTATGTAAATAAAAGAGTTGAAGTTCACCGTTTAACCGGCTCGTTTCCATTCGTTATCGCCCATGCTTCAAACTTGACAGTATTAAAAACAACAAATGTATATACATACTAAGTATATATAAATATATGTACTTTACAACTGGGCAATCCATGATTCCATGAATTTTCACATGTCTCCATGTCCCATGCTTCCAGATGTTTTGCACAAATAATGCAATTTATGCCATTTGCACAGATGATGTCACGAAGTACATGACACCCCTCCCACACACACACACACACACACACTAATAATGGATGCTGGTAGATTAAAGTAACTTCCACTATGTGTTTTGGATTAGATACCCTCCCCCCCCCCCAATTTCTAATACCTGAATCAACTTCAATTATGGCTGAACTTAAACTTAGAATGTTCCCTAATCGTTTTTATTATAAACATAGGTGAAACATAGTTTTAAGATGTCATATGAATGAGAGTGCTCAACATGCAACCTTACTTGGTGCAGAAAATTCTGGCTTCAATCATTCATGCCCTTATTACCACCCAATTGGACTACTGTATGCCCTTGCACCAGTGAGATGGATGGCATAACAATTCAATACATTTAATAAATAAATACTATTGGATTGTTTCTTTCATTCTGCAAAACAGAGAAAAGACACCAGTGTCCTACTTTGTCTCTCTATTCTGATATTGTTATAACTGTAAAAGTGTTATTTTCTCAATTAAAAATAGAAAAACAAAATGGCATTCACTCTGGGTCTGTCCATGCTCATTACCCACAGTATTGTTTCTAGTAGTTCTGGAAAGTTCTGCGTTTTTTGATGGCTAAATAGATATAATGTAAATAATTACTCACTTTTCTCTTTTGCTTGCCATCATTTCATTTTGCCAATTGTACATGTTTGTTGATGAAGTTATATTTTTTTTTCGCGAGACTTGAATGGTGTACGTGTATTTGCTTTGATTTGGACATTGGAGTATACTGGGTGCAGATTAAACTGGAAATTATTCATAGTAATTTTCCAACAAAGATTACTTGGAAATTACAAACTGGTCCAAAATGCAATACTCCATCTACTCAGGATTCTAGGACTGGGAACATCAATTCTGTAGGCTCTGCACCAGTGGTGGGATTCAAAAAATTTTACTACTGGTTCTGTGGGTGTGGCTTGGTGGGCGTGGTAGGGGAACGATGCTGTAAAATCTCCAGTCAGGGGTGGCATTTGCCGGTTCTCCAAACTCCTCAAAATTTCCGCTACCAGTTCTCCAGAACTGGTCAGAACCTGCTGAATACCACTTCTGCTTTGCACTGTTATCAATTAGCTTCTCGGTTCAATTTAAGGTGCTCATTATGGCTTGGCCCCAGGGTATCTTAAAGAGCAAGTGATTGCCACCTCCCACTAGAATCAGCCCAACTCACTAGTTCTTGTATGGTAAAACTATTTTTAGTCCCACTTTTCCAAACTGATAAAGACTACAGCTACAAGCCTTTCTATGTTAGCAACAATGTTTTGGAATGATTTCCTGAGGGAATTCATGTTAATGCCCTCATTGTGGATTCCTTAGGAAAATATTAAAAATGAAGTTATTTCTCTTAATCTTAAGCATTTGTGTCATCTATTACTTTTCTGTTTTTTACCCATTTATATCATTCCTTTAGCTGGGGAGTTGTTTCAATCATATTGTGGATGTTTTAATTTTTGTTATATACTGGGTAAGTCATTGAAAGTCATTACATTGTGGTGGTCTGTAAGTTAAATATAAATATATTTTTTTCTTATTTTCTTATTTAGATAATATGAAATTGAGATAATGTACTGAAATGATTTAATAATTGCTATGTTTTCAGCATGGAAACGGTTGTCTAACTCTATCCCTGCCTTCAAATATTCTGCCCTTTCTTAAACTGAGGCCTGCAGTTAAGTTGGTGAGATTTGATCTAGTTGAGCCTATCAGAGCAATAACTAATGAGGAAGGTTCTTTTAAAACTCCCTGGCTCAAAAAAATGGGACTGTTTATGGGTCAAGAATTTGATTTCGTAGATGATGACTTCCATCAACTGTGACTGTTAGACATGCTGTCTAGGATAACTAATCAGTTAGGGTAACTATGCATATGTATTCTTTTTCAATATTATTCATTTTTTCTGTTTGTTTTTTATTTATAACTGAAATTTATTGTTTGATCATAAAAAATAAAATATAAAACAGTAAAACATATATTCAGCCCTCACAAGAACAACAAAAAATATACAAAAAAGGAGGAAAAGTGGTCAATTAAATTTAACATTTAACATGTAGGATCCATCTGGCTGAGTGCTGAAAGAAAAGAAAAAGCAATAAATTCATTTGAGTGTGTATGAGAAAAAATTACTACTATTACTAATAATAATACCATGAGATTGAATCAGTTCAGTTGTCAATTATAAGGAACTATTTACTACCGCACTTTGGTTTGGCTTTCTTTCAAAAGGTTATCTGAATGGATTATATTTTCTGCTATACCATCACATGAATTGTCTTTTGCAATTATGACATTCATTCTTTTTTTGGAGGCAATTGTTTATTACTTAACTCCCATTTGTTTTGCATGTTATTTCAACTGTAATCTGGAAAAGAAGAGAAAGCATCTGACCATTCTAAAAAACACATTAAATAAAATGAGCAACAGAAGAGGGTAGGGAAAATGCTTTATATCTTCTTTCTCTGTTTTCACAATAGTAAGCAAACAATATATAATGTGGACTTTTTCCCCCACCCCTACAAGCGGCTTGTTTCTCTAAAGAGATTTTAAAGAATAAGTTAGAATATTAAGGCAGATTTCATGTATGAATTTAATGATCTGGCCATCAGCTGACTGGATCTGTGCATTGTACTAAGCCCATAAATTGATGAACTATAGTTCAAACAGCATTCTAAGCTGAAACTTTACAAACTACATAATGATTTTTACAAGATGCACAAATCAATCCATGAGCCTAAACTACTTCATAGGATTGTTGTGAGAATAAAACAGGAAAAAGAATCTCTGGAATTGGGAAAGAATGAAATTAATAATTATTATCAGGGTTATCTGCAGGGGCTTTTGACAAACTCAAAATGGTGAGAGCTACTAGATGATGCATGTGCATCAGTGGTGGGATTCAATGTTTTTTTACTACTGCTTCTGTGGGCTTGGCTTGATGGGCGTGGCAGGGGAAGGATAATGTAAAATCTCTAGTCAGAGGTGGTATTTGCCAGTTCTCTGAACTTCTCAAAATTTCCACTACCGATTCTCCAGAACTGGTCAGAATCTGCTGAATACCACCTCGAATGTGTATGTGTTGAAAGGGTCACCACTTCAGCCCTGCCATTTTGATACCACTCACCATCCCTGTAGGTGCCATTTTTGCCAAACAAAAATAATGAGGAAGCATATTTAGTTTTGAAAGACTAATAAGTCACAAGGCAAATCCAAGAGTAAATCTAAGGTGAAGTTTTAGCAACAACCAATTAACAAACTCAATATGTGTTTAAAAATAATTGCATGAATTTCCAAAATTGGATAAGAAAGCTTGATTTACAAAGTTCAAAGTAAATAACAACTGTTTATTCATTTATTATATTTTTATCCCACCTTTATTACTTTTTATAAGTAACTCAAAGGAGCTTCTATCTCCTATTCCCCCCATAGTAACAACCCTGTGAGGTGTCTTGGGCTGAAAGAGAACGATAGGCCAAAATCACCCAGCTTTCATGTCTAAGGCTGTACTAGAACTCACAAACTTCTGGTTTCTAGCCTGACATACAAACTAAACCACAGTATTTTAAATCAGATTATGTCTTAGTATGACATCTACTCATTCTAACAGTGGGTAGTTTATAGTTATAGTTTATTGAATAAACACAAAGTACTCAAAGTCAAATTTTATCAAACTACTTTAAGGGTAGCAAGAATTAAGGATTTTCTGTAACTCTTCTGCCATCTAATGATTGTATGGGTTTTTGTAGTACAGATATGGTAATTCTAAAATAAAAAAAATGTATACACAGTGGTCAATCCAAGCAGTAACTCAAAATAAATGGAAGATGATGACTAGTAGAACTAGTTACATGGCCCTTTAAAAAGTATAGGATAAGATATACCTTCTCTTGTAAAGGTGCTCTGAACATGGCAAAAGTAACTTTGGAAATATATTAATGCTTTTGAAAGCACATAGTGATTTAAGGCAGTTGTTCCCACCCAACCCACTTTTGGTCTTCAGCCTGAATGTGACAACATAAACGGCTTTGGTCTTACCTAACACGTTCCTTCTCTGTGTGCTGAAGGAGAATCCAAGGCATGGGTTAACTCCTCTTCTTCTGCTTGGAGACTGAGTCAATCAAATCCTTGGCTATGCCTCCCTTGCCTGAGCATGCCCAGTTTTGATGAAGGCGTCTGACTTGACTTATTTCGGTGCTGATGCTGGACTCTATACGGTCACCAGGATGGGGTTGGATTCTCCTTCAGCACACTGAGAAGGAGCCTATCAGGTAAGACCAACACCCTTTCTCCAGTGTGCTAAATGAATCGAAGGCATGGGACACACCAAAGCCGGCTGTCCAAAGGGTGGGTAGCCATCTGGTGTTGAGCCCCCGATTCTGTATGCCCTTTTTGAAGTCTTCGTCTGCTGAAGGCCACCTCAGCAGAGATGAAGACATCCAACTTGTAGTGTCTTATAAACAGGGATGGGGAAGACCACATTGCTGCCTTGCAAATGTCTTCAATAGAAGCCTGTGTGTTCCATGCATCCATCATGGCTGTGCTTCTGGTCTAATGGGCTGTCACTTGTTTGGGAAAAGGAAGAGCCTGAAACTCGTTGGTTTTGGCAATGCATGCCCGTATCCGTTGGCCTATGGTCGATGGTGTAACCTTATTACCCATTGTGCTTGGCTTGAATGACACAAACAATGATTCTGTCTTTCTAATATCCTTCTGGTTGAAGTGGAACTTTGACACTGTCTTGTCGCTTCTGAGATAGGAAGACCTCGCATGACCTGGTATCAATAACTGCTCCCAGGTGTAGCAGTCAATTTGTAGGAGACAGATGACTCTTGTCGAAATTCACAGGGCACCCGTGGTCCTGCAAAGTCCAGATTGTGAATTGGAGTCCTCTGCTGTTCTGACAGGTGAAGAGGAATGTATTAATATGTCATCCAGATAACATTGGATGTGCACTGGAATCACTCTGAGATGTGCTACCGCCACCAGTACCTTGGTGAAAGTCCTGGGCGCTGAGGATAGACCAAATGGTAGGGCTTTGCATTGATAATGCTAACTGGCATAATTAAATCGCAGAAATTTCTGATGAGATGGGAGGATAGGTACGTGTAGATATGCTTCCGTGAGGTCTATAGATGTCAGTAAGTCGCCCCCTTGGATGCTCCCCAGTATTGACTGGAGGGACTGAATTTTGAATCTTTTGTAAACTACATGTCTGTTTAACTTTTTCAGGTCTAGAATTGCTCTCCAACCCCTGAGGTCTTTGAAACTGCAAACAGGATGGAGTAAACCCCTGACCCTGCTCATCCTATGGGACCGGTTGAATAGCCTGGATGTCCAGCAGGTATTGCACTCTTGCCTCCATGAGGCTTCTCTTTGTCTTGACCCTTGAGATCAGACAACTTATAAAAAAACTTGGAGGTGTGGAGAGGAATTTGAGGGTGAGACCTAGTCTCACCGTGTTCAGTACCCAGGTGTCTGTAGCAGTTGATTCCCATTGCCTGGAAGATAGGCTTAATCGCCCGCCAATGGGAGGGTTGGGTTTGTTGTCACTTAGAACGATGGAAGAGACGACTGCCCGTGCCTTAAAATGGGCATTTGTTTTGAGCTTGTTGCCCATTTCTGTCCCTGAAACCGGATCTGTCCAGTTGTCTGTTTGTATACGTTCTCTGAAACTGGTGAATGCCATGTCCTGCGTCTGTGGCCTGAAAGGAGGTCTTGCAAAAATAGGGTGATTGGTCCATTCTTTTATACACTGAGGGTAGAACCTTCCTTTTGTCCTTTTGTCTCCACCAAACTGAGTCTAAGGCTTCTCCAAATAGCTTGCCTCCCTTGTAGGGAGCAGAGGCTAGTTTCTACTAAGACTTCATGTCCCCTTGCCAATGGCGAAGCCACAGTATTTGTCGGACTGCTATGGGAGTGACTATGGCCTTAGATATGAACCTGGTGGCATTCAGAGTAGCATCTGCCAAGAATTCCAAAGCAGCTATCAGTTTGTTGATATCTTGCTCAGCGCGGATGTCCCCAGGGCAACCCTCTCCCACATCTGGCCTAGTCAGATGAGTGTGGCTCTGTTGAAAAAGGATGTGGCTTTGGATGCTTTGACCGCCCAGGCAGCAGCCTGGTGTACTTTGTGGAGTGTCAGTTTTGCCTTCAAGGAATCTTCTCCATCATTATTCAGAATACAGAGGGAGGTTAAGGCTGCCACCATCCGTCTAGAGCTGGTGGTTGTAGTTCCTTGGAAAGATCTGTGGCCACATTATAGAATCTTTTGTCAGTACCACCTGGTGCTGTGAACACCACTGGTCGGAGCCATTGCCTTTTAGTTATGTTTCAGAATAACTCCGATGAGGGAATCTCCTCACTCTCCTTGGTTGGTTTGACAAAGAGTCGCTCACCTGGGTCTGTCAAATCTATTGCTGACTCCGTTGAAGTCGGGTCAGCCCCCAAATGCCTTGGCCTTAAACTTACTATTAAAAAGATCAGGTTCAGGTGAGGGTCAAGTTCAGGTTCAGAAGTAAACCTTAAAATCAAACACATGAACTTTATTTTGTTAACCGTTTAGGCAACATTAAGTTTAGGGACTTCAGATCTTGTTCTGTAATTCTGTCTCCTAGCAAGGGAAGATCCCTCTCATGTTATGGTAATTGTGGTTTAAGGCTACAATAAAGAAGAATCTGAGCAGGCCAAAGCATGTTTTCTATTGTCTGGAGGTGGCATTGACAAGTTTGTGGTCATGGCGTATGAAGTTTGAAAGAGATTTAGCTCACAAGCAAAAGTGCAGATGGAGAAAGTATACTATCTGCTGTAGATAAGTAGGTAAGGCAGCATAGATTTGCATAGATTTATTCAGCAAATATTCAGACAGGTGATTATAGGGATAATTTAGAGATTTACCATATGATCAGTAAAATTTTTCTTTCCATCATAAGCCTCTCAGTGTATTTTGAAGAACTTTAAACTATTGCCAAATAAGTTTCAGGAAATACCTGTTCCATCATCGACTAACATATCCCTTTGTATTAAAGTTTGTAGGATATAACTGTGGAACACAGGAATTTCTTCAGACTTGATGGATCACCATCACTTAACATTTATCCACCTCTCTGTCTCATTACAGATAGACTCATTTAATGACTGCCTCATTTAGTGACAGTTTGCATTTGTGGTGGTGATGAAAAAGTAACTTGGCAATTAATCCTTGCATTTGTGACATCCACAGGTCTGTAAAAGAAAGGAAAGCTGAAGTTGAATCATAAACACAGGGATCACTTAGAGACTGCTTTGCTTAATGGCCACATTGACAGAACTGACAGAATAACTATGGTCACTAAATAAGAATTTTCTGTCCAGGAAAAAACATCCTCTGGTTGAAATACAAATGTAAGTTTCCTGATAAATGCATGAACTGGTGTTGCACATCAGAACCTGCTATCTGTTCCGTCTCTCACTGGGTTTATATATTGTGGATCCACAATGCAGTTGATTTGTTTACTGTGATGTGTGAATCCTACAATCTATGAATCTTATGTTCTGCCTAATATTCTTTTATTGAGAATCTAGTGTAGTACTTGGGGTGTCATATTAGGCAGTCTCAGGTTCTAGTCTATTTTGACCACTGAAGCTGATTGTGTGAAAGCTCAATTCTCTCTTAACCCAACAATCTTACAGAATTGTTGTAGAAAAAAGGGGAGCATTGTACTATGTACATCGCCTTGGGTAACTGAGTAAAAGGCATGACATACAGCAAACAAGTCAATACATACATTTGTGCAAAAAACAAAACAAAACTGGAGCTATATTCCTACTATCTTAATTTTTCTCTTGCTTTTTTCCAGACACTCTCTGAGAATAAGGTGGTCAGCAAAACCAGGCCAACCTATGACTTTTGTTTGGATTAAAATAGTTTTCAAAACCTACCAAAAATATCAATAATGTCTGGAGAGGGGCAAACTTAATCCCAATGATCCAATCACTGGCTTTGCTAAGGAATTTGCTTACTGCTTTATCAATTCCATTCAGGTATTTGGGACATCTGATCTATCTCTAACAAAGGCATCCACAGGCATGTCTTCAAAGAAGATCAAACTGCAGTGTAAATTATAAGTTTTGCACATTGTGAATGCTGCTGCAATGCAGTTGATAATTCTCCTCATATGTATGCTTTGTAGTTTTGTGTCAAATTGCACTGAAATCTTTCAATTGTCCAGAGTCATTGAAAATTAGATGGCAGAAAGTTAAATTATTATTATTATTATTATTATTATTATTATTATTATTATTATTATTATTATTATTATTATTATTATTATTATTATTAAAACATAGAACATCAGTTTGTATTTAAAAACATTTTAAGTGAATCTTTACTTTTCAAAAGTTTGACATCCTCGTATTATTTCCTTTTTTTCTTTTAAAGTTTTATTGTTTTTAAGACAAACTTAAACAAACAAAACATAAAAACATCAAGCCATCTTCCATATATCTACATACAGTGTGTCGGTTGGTTTACAAATTGTTTTGTGCTTCCACTTCATAGTCTTCACTTACAATTACATTGTATATGTTCTCATATTGTCAGTCAAGTATTCCTAAATACATTAATATCATTATTAATCAATCATTTGACTATACTATTATTCATTCATGTTTTACAAAATAATCCATATTTTACTTAATTTGTTTTATGACAGTTCATATCATCATCTCAAATCTATCCTATAATCATTTTGTAGATATAATTAAAAAAAATCTTTATATATTCATTATGTTCAAAAAATCTACATATTTCATTACCATGTTTTATTGTCTAACCATTGATAGAATAGATCCCAAATTTTATAAAATTGTTTATCTTCTTGTTCTCTGATTTCAAATGTCAATCTACTCATTTCAGCACATTCCAATATTTTCTTAATAACTTCCTCCTGTGTTGGTATTTTCTCATTTTTCCAGTTTTCAGCAAATACAATCCTAGCCTCTGTTAATACATTTACAATCAAATATTTCAATTCTTTACTTTATTTCAGGTAAAATTCCCAATAAAAATATCTCTGGTTTCAAGTCTATATGCTTTTTTGTCATTTTTTCCAACCATCTGTGGATTTTAGTCCAATATTTTTTGGTATCTGCACACGTCCACCACGTATGGTAATATGAGCCAGGTATCTCATGACATTTCCAACATGTTTCAGATTTGTTCTTGAACATTCTTGCTATTCTTGTCGGGGGGGAAATGTCACTTGTAAAACATCTTATACAGATTTTCTTTATATGCTGTTGACATTGTCATTTTAGAATTTTGAGACCACAATTTTTGCCATTTCTCTAGATCAATGCCTTGTCCAAAATTCTTCCCCCAAACAATCATTGTTTATTTGACTTGTTCTTCTTCTAGTTTAATTTCTAATAAATATCCATACAATTTTTTAATCACCTTTTCATCAGTACCTGTCAAAATCTTATCTAAATCAGTCAATTAATCATAGAAACCTTCTGTTTTAGAATCTTTATCGTACCTTGAATGTATCTGCATATATGAAAACCAATTCATCTTTATACCTTGTTCCTCTAGTTTTTGCATAGATTTAAGTTCACCCTTTTCATTCAATATTTCACCATATCTAGCTGTTTGTTCCTTTTTGTATATTATAGGATAAGAAAATGCTTCAATCGTTGATAGCCAGACTGGAATTTTCAAATAACATTGCCTTTTAGTCTTCTCCCAGTTTAACCACAGAGACTCCAGTATATAATGTCTTCTAAAATACCCCTATGTTTTAGTTCCTTTATACCATAGAAAAGCATGCTACCCCAACAACAGATCATGTCCTTCTAATGTCAACAATCTAGCATTTCTTAATGTTATCCATTCCTTAACCCACATCAAATTTGTAGCTTGGTAGTACAACTCCCAATTAGGCAAACCAAATCCTCCTCTTATTCTAGCATCTTGCAAAAGTTTTAATTTTATTCTCGCTTTCTTACCTTGCCATATATATTTCAACATAATTTTATTTAAGTCTTCAAAATAATCTTTTCCAAGCCTCATTGGAATTGTTTGGAACAAATATAAAATTCTGGATAATATATTCATCTTGATTGTTAATATTCTCCCTATTAATGACGGTTGTAGATTTTCCCATTTCGCCAAGTCTAGTGCTATCTGCTGCTTGAGTTAAATATAGTTATTCTCTTTTAGTGTGCTACATCTTGCTGTCAAGTGTATCCCCAAGTACTTGATCTTATTTGTGACCTGGATTTTCAAAACATCCGCCAATTCTTCCTTTTCTCTTAATAACATATTCTTTGTCAGAATCTTTGTTTTGTCTTTATTTATTTTCAAACCAGCCACCTTCCCATATACCTCTATCTTTTCTATCAATTTTAATGCTGTTTCTAGTGGGTCTTCTAAAATGAAAACTAGATCATCTGCAATACTTGCAATTTAAATTCTTCCTTTTTAATTTTCATCCCTTTTATATCCCTTTCTTCTCTAATATTTCTGTTTAGCACTTCCAAGGTTAACACAAACAACAAAGGTGACAGTGGGCACACTTGTCTTGTTCCTTTTCTTATATCAAAAGAGTCCGTCAAATCTCCCTCTATCATTACCTTTGCCATTTGCTTATGATATATAGCTTCTATTGCTTGGATAAATTTTTCACCAAAGCCCATCTGTTCCAGCTGTAACAACATAAATTGCCAATTCACATTGTCAAATGCCTTCTCTGTATCTAAGAATATCAAAGCCATTGTTTTTCAGGGTGTGCCTTGTAGTATTCCAAAGTGTCCAAGATTACTCTCATATTGTCTTTAATTTGTCTCTTTGGCAGAAATCCATTTTGATCAGGGTGAATAAAATTATTTAGGTATTTTTTAAGTCTTTCTGCCAATATTGAAGCAAACATTTTATAATCTGCATTTAGAAGGGAAATAGGTCTATAGTTCTTGATTTGTAATGGGTCAGCATCCTCTTTTGGAACAAGTGTAATATAAGCTTCTGACCATGATTTAGGTATCTTCTTCTTTAAAATAACTTCATTCATAACTTCTAGCAGTGGAAGATTCAACGATTCTTGTAGTGTTTTGTAGAATTCTGCCGGAACTCCATCTGGGTCTGGTGTCTTTCCATTATTTTGCTTCTTAAGTGCTTCAGTTAACTCCGTCATTGTTATATTGCTTTCTAGCATTATTTCAATCTCTTTAAGTATCTGGGGTAGATTAGCATTCTGTAAGTACTGTTTAACTCTTTCATCATCAATATTCTCTTGTGTGTATAGTTTCCCATAATAGTCTCGTATAATTTTCTCCTCTTTATTTCCATAACAAACTTGGTCTTGATCATCTATTAATTGCAATATTTTCCTTGATTCTTTCTCCTTTCTCAGTTTATATGCTAACCATCTACCTGGTTTATTTGCATCTTCAAAATAATTCTGTTTTGCACCTCTGGTTTTCTGTGCTATTTCTTCTTTTTCCATTAATCCCATTTTATGTTTAATTATATCAATTTTTAACTTAATGTCCTTTTTCTGTGGCATTTTCTGTAACTCTTTTTCAAGTCCTTTATATTCATACTCTAATGTCTTAGAGGCTAGTCTTTTCATGGTATTTCTTTTACTTGTATAATCTATTATCAAGCCTCTGGCATATGCCTTCATTGTATCCCATACATTCCGCACTGATGTTTCTTCTTTTTTATTTTCTTTAAAGAAAAAAGCCAGTTCTTTCTCCATCCTCTGTATGAAGTCTTTTTCTTTTAGTATAGTATTATTTAACATCCATCTAGATCTTCTTCTTTGTCCTTTCCATTTAATTATCATTGCGTTATGATCTCCCCAAGTACTTGTTTCAATATTTACTTCTTGGATATTAGCGAACAATTCTGTTGACATCCATATCATATCTATTCTGGACCATAACAAATGTCTGTTTGAATAGAAGGTGCATTGTTTAGTCTCAGCATTTCTTTCTCTCCATGCATCTTTTAAATTTATTTCATCTGTCATTTTAAAAAAGGATTTAGGGAGAGTCTTTCTGTTTTGCTTTGTTGTTTTCTGTGTTGTATAGTCCAATTTATTGTCTACAATTCCATTAAAGTTTCCCATCATAACAATATTATCATTGTCCAGTTCAATTATTTTCATATGTAATTTTCTATAAAATTATTCTTGATTGTCATTTGGTGCATAAATTACAATCAGGAGTGTTTTCATATTATTGTCCATTATTTCCACCATTAATAATCTTCCATCATCATCTGTATGGATCAATTTTGCTGGAATAATATCTTTAATATATAAAACCACTCCTCTTTTCTTGCATTGTGTCAAAGAAGTAAATATTTTCCCTAACTTTGGTTGTATCAACAGTTGTTCATGTTGCTTTTTAATATGTACTTCTTGTAGGCAGATTATATCAAATTTTAATTTCTCTAATTTGTGGAAAGTTTTCCTTCTTTTAACAGCTGAATTAAGTCTGTTTATGTTAATTGTAATCAGTTTTTTCTCTTCCATGGTTATACTTTATAGGTAGGTTTGGCATCTCTCATCGATCTTGGTTCACATTGTTCTTTAGCTTCCACCTTTCTGCCTACTGCATCTTCTTCTTTTTCGGTCACTATTTGGCAGTCCTCTTGGAATTCTATTAGTGATATTTCTTTTTCTGTCTCCTCCTCTTTCCCTCCAAAGTATTCTGTATAAAATAATTCAGCTTTCTCAATTGAGTTGATTCTGTGTCTCTGTTCTTGCCATGTAAACATTAAACCTTCTGGAATCAACCATCTATAATTCACCTTTTTTAAAGTAGAATTTTAGTCAGGAATCGGTATTCTCATTTTTCTCACTCTTCTGGGTACTTGTTTCAGGACCACAATCTCCTTATCTTTATATTTCAATGTTTTCTCTCTTGGCACCTGCAATATTTGCTTTTTAATGGCTTTCTTTGTAAATCTGATGTGAACTTCTCCTGGTAGGCTATTTCTCATTGTACACTGCTCAAAAAAATAAAGGGAACACAAAAATAAGACATCCTAGATCTGAATGAATGAAATATTCTTATTAAATACTTTATCCATTACATAGTTGAATGTGCTGACAACAAAATCACACAAAAATTATCAATGGAAATCAAATTTAGCAACCCATGGAGGTCTGGATTTGGAGTTACACTCAAAATTAAAGTGGAAAAAAAACACTGCAGGCTGATTCAACTTTGATGTAATGTCCTTACAACAAGTCAAAATGGGGCTCAGTAGTGTATGTGGCCTCCACATGCCTGTATGACCTCCCTACAATGCCTGGGCATGCTCCTGATGAGGTGGCGGATGGTCTCCTGAGGGATCTCCTCCCACACCTGGACTAAAGCATTCCCCAACTCTTGGACAGTCTGTGGTGCAACGTTGCATTGGTGGATGAAGTGAGACGTGATGTCCCAGATGTGCTCAATTGGATTCAGGTCTGGGGAATGGGTGGGCCAGTCCATAGCATCAATAGCTTCATCTTGCAGGAACTGCTGACATACTCCAGCCATATGAGGTCTAGCATTGTCTTGCATTAGGAGGAACCCAGGGCCAACCGCACCAGCATAAGGTCTCACAAGGGGTCTGAAGATCTCATCTCGGTACTTAATAGCAGTCAGGCTACCTTTGGCAAACACATGGAGGGTTGTGTGGCCCCCTAAAGAAATGCCACCCCACACCATTACTGACCCACTGCCAAACTGGTCATGCTGGAGGATGTTGCAGGCAGTAGAACATTCTCCATAGCATCTCCTGACCCTGTCACATCTGTCACATGTGCTCAGTGTGAACCTGCTGTCATCTGTGAAGTGCACGGGCGCCAGTGGCAAATTTGCCAATCTTGGTGTTCTCTGGCAAATGCCAAACGTCCTGCATGGTGTTGTGCTGTAAGCACAACCCCCACCTGTGGACATCGGGCCATCATACCACCCTCCTGGAGTCTGTTTCTGACCGTTTGAGCAGCCACATGCACATTTGTGGCCCGCTGGAGGTCATTTTGCAGAGCTCTGGCAGTGCTCCTCCTGTCCCTCCTTGCATAAAGGCAGAGGTAGCGGTCCTGATGCTGGATTGCTGCCCTCCTAAGGCCTCCTCCACATCTCCTGATGTACTGGCCTGTCTCCTGGTAGCGCCTCCATGCTCTGGACATTACGCTGACAGACACAGCAAACCTTCTTGCCACAGCTCGCATTGATGTGCCATCCTGGATGAGCTGCACTACCTGAGCCACTTGTGTGGGTTGTAGACTCCATCTCATGCTACCACTAGAGTGACAGCACCACCAGCGTTCAAAAGTGACCAAACCATCAGCCAGAAAGCATAGGAACTGAGAAGTGGTCTGTGGTCACCACCTGCAGAACCACTCCTTTATTGGGGATGTCTTGCTAAATGCCTATGCTTTCCACCTGTTGTCTATTCCATTTGCACAACAGCATGTGAAATTGATTGTCAATCAGTGTTGCTACCTTAGTGGACAATTTGATTTCACAGAAGTGTGATTGACTTGGAGTTACATTGTGTTGTTTAAGTATCCCCTTTATTTTTTTGAGCAGTGTATATCTTGTGAAGACTCGAAAAACCTCATCTATTCCATCCATCATCTTCTCTTTGGTTATTTCCAGAGCTTCAGCCAAGATTTCTATCATTATCTCAGCTAAGTTTTGTCCCTTTTCTTCCTCTATATTTTGGAATCTGAGATAAAATTCTGATCTGTCCATCTCCCATCTCAGCATCCCACTTTTATCTTGTTCAACCACAGTTAATCTGCCATCAATATCTCCAATCTTCTGATCTCTTTGTTTATCTTCTTCTTCAATTTTTTGGAATCTCTCATCATACTTCATCATCATTTGTTGAATATTCTCCACCTTTTCATCAGTTTTTTCTATTCTCTTTTCAATATTCTCTGTTCTTGCTTGTATGCTTTGAATTCCTTGCATTATCATCTGCAACGTCACCTTTTCCTGTTCTTTTTCTTGTTGTAACATAGTCTGTATTGAGCGTTGTCCTCGATGGTGAAGAGGAAGAAGTAGGAATTGAAGAACCAGCCATTGTTACTTTCCTGCTCATTTCAAACGATTCAAAATCTTCAGGTTCTTCTAGACCTTAATCCACTCGTGAAATAACCAATTGTAATTTCAAGTAAAAATAGTGAAAAAAAGAAGCAAGATAAAAAAAGATTCTTCAGGTTTTTGTACACCTTAATCCAATTGATTAGTTAAATAGCAGTAAAAACTCAAAAAAGGAGGAAAAAAACCATAAACAGAAAAAGGGGAAAATGGTTAAATCTTGCAGGAGGCAGAAAAATAAAAAATAAAAAACTAAAGAAGAAAAAAAAAGAAATTCTTCAGGTTCTTCAACACCTTAATCCAATTAAAAAGTCTCAGGTATGAAAAAGTATGCAAAAAAAGGAAGCCACAAAAAGGAAACCAATATGGAAAATAAATAAAAAAATGCAGGAGAGGGAGAGAGAAAAAAGAAAAAAGACTACTCCCTTAAAAAAAAAAGAAGAAGAAAATATTAATACTAAGAATTGTCCTTTAAAATGAAATGCAAAAGTAAAAATTAGGCTCCAAAAGCAAAAAGAAAGACAAAAGCAAGTTCCAAAAGGCTAAAGATCCACATAACTATTACAAATAATAAGCTGATAAGGAGTGGGCTTGTTAAAGTAAGGAATAGCCTAGCTTAAAAAAGAGAAAAAGAACACACTGCACCTATTTAGTTATCCAAGGCTTTTGTTAAGTTTTTTTTTCTCTGGAGTCTTATCGTCTTTTTTCTCTAAACTTCAACACCAGACTCTAGATACTGATGGAAACCCAGAAGAGCACCTGCAATAATATTCTCCTGTGCTCTTCCCTCTATCTTATCAGACAGGCTCAAAGTCCTTGAAAAGAAGTCTGAATTCTTTCTCAGCTTTGTCTGGTCAAGAGAGGGGAAAAAAGAAACAATATTTCTAAGCCTCTAGTTGGCAGTGTTACAAAGTTTCCTCTGCTTTCACTTTCCCCCTCCTTTTCCAAACAAAATATAATGGTCAGGTCCTCTTGTAGGGTAACACCCAGAAACTTAAAACTGGCCACTTGCTCCATTCGGTCTCCATTGATAAGCAAGGGCTGGATGTCTGGTCTGTTCCTTCTATAATCCACTATAAGCTCCTTGGTCTTTTTTTTTTTTTTAAATAAGTTTTATTTTCAAAACACACAATACATAAATACACATAAACACAAAACATAAAAACAT
>BHEV01021256.1:0-15163 GCA_004319985.1 Emydocephalus ijimae
GGGCTTCCTATTGGTGGAGGCCGTATTGTTGGAGAAACACGGTATTATTATTATTATTATTATTATTATTATTATTATTATCAGAACATGTGTTATTTCTCTGTTAAACAAAATGGACCCAGACAACACATTGTTTTCAAAGTATCTATGTATAATTAAAATATAAAAGAAAAAATATATTAAAAAAGAAAAAAATGGATTTGTTTGGGGAGACCCTGACATGTAATTCTCATTCCGCATCCAACCAAGTTGCATGTCTAATGAGACTCACCTTCAGCCATCCATCTATAATACTGAGTCAGCCACCATCCTGGGGGAGAAAAAATGATTCCATTAGTACAAAGGTCTCCAAACTTGGCAACTTTAAGACTTGTGGACTTCAACTCCCAGAATTCTATGCTGGCTGGAGAATTCTGGGAGTTGAAGTCCACAAGTCTTAAAGTTGCCAAGTTTGGAGATCTCTGCATTAATATTAAATATCTGAGCAGCAGAAATTGACACTTGATCTTTGACCTTGGCACTATGTTGCCATCCCTACTGCTCCCATTTTCCATTTACCAGTAATACCAACCCAGGAACAGATTGAAAATGAGCCTCATGCTGGGATTTTTATAGGCAGCAGAACTTCTGGCTTCCTAGGTCTTCTGTCTTGTCCTGTCCTGTTGCTCAGAGGAACAAATTGGTGCTGAAATACCACAGAAATCTATGGAAAAGATCTTATCATGCACACTCCCAAAAGCAGCTTAATTCAGACAACAGCCTCCTTATTCTGTCTGATGATTCTCTAAACTTCCACAGTTGTGAAAGAAAAGAAAGAAGAAAAATAGAGGAAGTGATAACAATCTGGGTGTGTTGAAATGGAGGAACTGAAGCATGATTTGCAAGAGACCCAGAGCTTTAAGGCTCCACGACATTCCTTTTGAAGTGGGGGAAACAACCCCTCCCCGCAGGCCCGGAAGTGGGTTATCAAGTTTTTCTCCCATTGCCAGCAGATGGAAGAAAATAGACCTACTTATAAATGTGTGAACAAAAAAAGATATGAGATAAAAGACTATAACATAACAAGAATCCCGGAAACCTAAAAAAAGGGGGCGGGGAACTGGAGCAAGAGGATAAACAAATACAATATCTTGGGACTGTTGGGTATTGACTGTGACAAAGAGACAGAAGGATTAATAAGGAAAATAGAGAAAAACAGAGACTTTTGGCAAGGATTGCAATAAAAAATTTTGAACTTCAATAACTCAAATTAAATTAAAATTTTAATTTGATTTAATTTGATTTTAATTTTTAATTTGATTTAAAAAATGGAAGAAAAAAGCAAAGACTTTAAGTCAGAATTGCAAATTGTGAGAGGAATGTTAAAAGAAAGAAGGGGATTATTGGATACACTGGCAAAAAAAATAATGGCAATGCAGTCCACAGAGGAACAAAGGAAATCCAGAGAGGAGGAGTTAAAGGAAGACAAAATTGGCTCAGATGAGCATGTAGAACAAGAGACATTGCCAAAAGATATTAAAGGAACCAAAATTAGGACACTGATGACAGACGTAATAAATAAAAGAGAAAACATTCCCAGGATTGGAGCCTCGGTGGTGCAGTGGTTAGAGTGCAGTACTGCAAGCTATTCCCACTGCAATTTGGCAGATCAAATCCCACCAGACTCAAGGTTGATTCAGCCTTCCATCCTTCCAAGGTGGGTAAAATGAGGACCCAAATTGTTGGGGGCAATAGGTTGACACTCTGTAAACCGCTTTGAGAGGGCTGTAAAGCACTATAAAGCAGTATGTAAGTATAAGTGCTAGTGCTATTAAACAAAAGAAGAAGAAATCGTATAAGAAGAAACTTCAAAAAAGAGAATAGGAAAGGGCGGGGGAAAAGGTGAGTGACTGGCAGATGGAAATAAAAACAATATTAGAGGAAAAAAGAGGGATAAAGAAGAAAGACCGGGGAAGGTTAGAAAAGGGAAAGCTGGCTAAAACTAAGAAAAATGGTAAGGCCGAGAGATTTAGAGATAAGGGTTAGATATAGTATAAAAGGGGGATACCACATGGGAATGTATTTTGGTATTTTTTTTATTAGAAATGTAGATTGGGAAGATTTGAAGTTTAAAATTTATTGGGAATTACCCTGAGTATTATATAACTATATATGAGAAAAGTGAAGATGGAGTGAGACGCATTAAGAGGGTTCTATTATTATTAATCCTTTCTTTTTCATATATGTATGTATGTATGCGTGTGTGTGTGTATGTGTGTGTGTGTGTATCCTAAAATATGTAATTGATTATTTAAATGACATTAGGAAAACAGAGATTATGATAAACTAGGCGAAAATATGGTATTATGATCAAAAAGTCTGAATTATGTAAACTTTATAAGTTAAAACTGGTTAAAGGGAAGTAAAAACAGAAACTTAATCTATTGTTTTTCTTTTCTTTCTTTGTTTTATACATGAAATAGAAAATGTAATTGATTATATAAAGGATATGAGAAAATAAAAAATATGATGAATTAGAAGGGATCATATTAGAATGTAAAATATTTATAATGAGAGTATCATATTATAATTGAAAGTAAGGGAATGAAAATTTATTAAAATTATAAGGGTAAGTGGAAACAAAGAAAAAATATGAAAAGGCTTTATGAATATCTCTGGAATAAATATATTTGGGATATACCATGTGGATCCCAAATATATTAATTTCACTTTACTTTTACTCTTTTTTCATTCTTTACTATATATTGGTCTTAAGAAAGTTAATGAAGATAACAGTGTACAATGTAAAATAAAATAGGTGGTAAACTGAAAATGGAAATAATAGGGGATAAAGAATTGGAAATATGTGTGAGGATGAAATGATTTGAAATTGAATTAATGAATTGAAATATGAAATGGAAACATATTTAAAGATTAGTGGAGTAGATAATAATGTGATGTGATACTAATAAGAAAGTAAGTATGATTGTGTACAAATGTGTAATCTGGAATCACGTTGCTCATGTGAAGAGATGTGTAAAAAATAAAAAAAAACTTTTATTAAAAAAAAAAGAAGAAAATAGACCTAGAACAGTGATGGCTAACATTTTCCACGTTGCGTGCCAAAAGTGCATGCGTGTGCATGCTCGTATGCCTACACCCATGATACAATGCATGTGCAACTCCCTCATCCCCTGCACGTGTGTGTGACCCTCCTGCACTGCACACCTCTGCACATGCGCACGTAACCCCTGCACACCGTGTGCCTCTGCGCACACGTGCACATCTCCCACGTGTGCCTCTTCCCTGTACATGCACGGCAGATACCTGACAATCAGCTGGCTGGCAGGGGGCACACGCATGCGCAGTGGGCCTCTTCTGGGCAACCTCTCGTGTGCTGGCAGAAATGGCTCTGCATGCCACTTTCAGCACATGTGCCATAGGTTCGCCATCACGGACTTAGAATCATAGAGTTAGAAGGGATTTTGGAGGTCTTCTCGTCCAACACCCTGTCCAAGGTAGGACCATCCCATACAAGTGGATATCCAATCTTTTCTTGAAAACCTCCATCCACAACTCCAGGAGGCAAGCTGTTTCATTGATTGATTATTCCCATTGTCAAGAAATTTGCCCTTTAGTTGCAGGTTAGATCTCTCTTTGGTGAGCTTCCAACCATTGCTTCTTGTCTTACCTTCAGGTGCTTTGGAGAATTAAGTTGATCCCATCTTCTCTATGAAAACCCCTCAGGTGCTGGCAAACAGCTATCATGTTCCCCCTGCCCTCTTTAGCATTCTCTTCGATAGATTAGACATACCTGGTTCCCTGAGCCATTCGTAATACACCTTAGCCTCCAGACCATTGGTGGGATTCAAATTTTTTTTACTACCGGTTCTGTGGGCGTGGCTTGGTGGGCGTGACAGGGGGAGGATACTGTAAAATCTCCAGTCAGAGGTGGTATTTGCCGGTTCTCTGAACTACTCAAAAATTCCACTACCGGTTCTCCAGAACTGGTCTGAACCTGATGAATACCACCTCTGCTCCAGATACCTTATTATCTTTGTTGCTCTTCTCTGTACTCCTTCTAGGGCCTCGGTATCTTTTTGGTATCTTGGTGGCCAGAGCTGGACACAGTATTCTAATTGTGGCCTCACTAATGCAATAAAAATAGCATGAGCAAGAGCACTTAGATTTATATACTGCTTCACAGTGCTTTACAGCCCGTCTCAGCAGTTTACAGTCAGCATTGAACTGCTGGCAGTGGGCAGAGTCAGCCTGCAATACTGCATTCTAACCACTGTGCCACCATGGCTCAAAGAGGAAGTGACATGGAGTCACTTTTGCAGTGATCTTGATGGTATCCCTCTGTTGATGCAGCCCAAGAGGGCATTAGCTTTTTTGGCAGCTGCAGCATACTGCTGGCTCATATTTAAGTGGTTGTCTGCTAGTCTAGGGCCCCAAGATCCCTCTCACAGCTGTTGAGAAAGTACCACTTATTCTATATCTGTGTGTTTGGTTGATGTGACGGGAGGAGAATTGGGGGAACTTTGTATTGTAAAACCAACATGTAACATCCAATCCATTTCTCTCTCTTAATTTGCTTGTACTTAAGAGACTGTTTTCTCCCTGGCTGGGTCTTCTTTTGTTGCCCTGCACAGGAGAACGGAGCTGGAAAACAGGCTAGTGAGGTAGAGAGGGAATTGGGATTTTGCAGTAATCTTCCCCTGCCGCACCCACCAAGCCATGCCCACAGAACCTCTAGTAAAAAATTTTGAATCCCACCACTGGCTGTGGATATTTTTTTCAAGGCTTCCTCTGTATTTCTTTATGATATGGATCATCTAGCTGCCTCCTTTACTTGACTGAATGTTCAGTCAGAATACTTGCATTGAGGGAGGGGGAGGAGAGGGCAGTGGTATTTTTATTAGTCTATTATTGGTTCAAGAATAGTCTTGTCTAATTAACATAGCATAATAAATGGCAGCAATTTACTATAGTAAAATGGATGATATGATAGGGTATTATCTTCAGTTCTCTTAGGGTAAAACTGTTCTATACCAGGAGAGGTAGAACATTTTGCTGTTGCTTATAATAAGCAGCAACAAAGAGAAGAGAAACACACACCTGTTCATGCATGTTAGGGTAAATGTTCTCCATTCCCTTCCTTGGAACATGAAAGAGCAATCAAAGAAGTTACATGTATTTCCTGTATCAAAGAAAAGTACACGAAGAGGCAAGGCAGTGATTATCATCTACTATTAATATCTGCCTGTCTCTGCACCACTTCTGATGGTGCTCTTTACTACCAAAATGGTAGTAAAATGTAGTGCAAGGACAGAAACTCCATTGTACAGTAGATGCTTCAGATAAGTCAAGAAACAGGCATGGTAGATGTTGTGAATGAATAAATGTGTTAATAAAGTTATCTGAGCTTGAAGTCAAGTGCAGGGTTCTGGCCCTGCACTTCTGATTGGCCGTTAAATGGCGATATCAGATTGGTCCGTTCAGGTGAATCTGATTGGCCATTAATGAGCCTCTCTTATTGGTTAACGGAGATAGCGCTCCCTGGTTTTCATTGGTTGAATATCTAATAAGTTGCCTATATAAGGAAGGCTGTTGCAGCCATTGAGTTGGAGCTGTCACACTATGTAAATAAAGAGTTTGAAGTTCACCGTTTCACTGGCTCGTCTCCATTCTTTGCACCCATGCTCCAAACATAACACTGGCGACGAGGGTGGGATTTGGAGATGTCAGAACTGACTGAACATCTAAGAATGATAACCGAGCACGTGGCTGAATGCACAACGGCGGAACCATGTCTGGCGGTGTCATACCACCCGCTCCATTTGACCCAGCGCAAGAAGACTGGGACTCCTACATGGATCCTTTCCAAATGTTCTTGTAAACCAATAATTTGAAGGATGCCACTACCGGGAAGAAACGGGCGGTATTCCTAACGCATTGCGGGCTGACCGTATTCAAGATGGCTAAGGCACTAGCGAAACCGGCAGAAGTGAAGTCTATGGACTGGGACGTTCTCGAACCCCTACTGAGAGCCCACTATGCATCGACCGTGCCAACCCTCGTGAGGCGCCATGAATTTTACCAAGGAGACCAGCAGAAAGGAGAGAGCGTTGCAGATTTCATCGCAGATCTCCGGAATCTGGGAGGCCTATGTGAGTTTGCTGACCTCGAAGAAGCCCTGAGAGACCGAGTAATTCTGGGATTAGAGTCACCGCACACGCAGAGTAAGCTGATGGCGAAAGGCGACATCAGCCTTAAAGATGCCATTGCTGAAGCTACCGCAGCAGAAGTGACCAAGAAGTCGGCTGTCCGAATGCGCCGTAGCCGCGCACCGGTTCACCAACTGACCCGCAAGCTCTCACCCAAGTTAGAAGGGCAGTTGTTAACGGCCCACCACGAGGACCTCTCTTTGTTGTCAGACAGCGACGAAGAAGAGGTCCATCAACTGCGGTCTGAACGGGACCAATACCAGAAGCCCCAGCACCCCTGTGCTGGTTGTGGGGCAAACCACCCCCGGTCCGAATGCAAATTCCGCAACACGCTCTGCCATGAGTGTGGGAAACGAGGCCATATCGGACGGATCTGCAGAAGTTTTACAAGACTCAGCCAGCCCTCGAAAGGGGCTAACTATCGTCAACCGACAGGAAACCGTCCTGTAAGGCGAGAACCAGTGAATCACTCCTACAGAAACAGAACCCTAAACTGCCCCATGAAGCAAGAAGAGACTCACCAAACTATCACTATCGGTCACGCGTCCTCTTTGGATGCCAAGAAAATCCGAGTTAAAGTGGCTATCGAGAACCAGCCCTGCCTGATGGAAGTCGACTCAGGATCGTCTCTCTCGATGATTTCCTGGAAGACCCTCAAGCAACTCATCCCTACGGTCAGGCGACAAGACCTCCGGTTCCAGAGACTTATTCTTAAAGACTATCAGGGGAACCGGATTCCAGTCGTAGGATCCAGTCGAGTCCGGGTCTCGTTCAAGAACCGTACAGCTTACCTACCCCTGACTGTGATCGATAAAGACTGGCCTAGCCTGTTAGGCCTCCAATGGTTCGCTCCACTTGGCATTGAAGTGGCAGGCATCAACCGAATCGGCAGCAGCAACTGGGAGGAGGACCTCGTCCAAGAATTCAAGGACGTCTTGGCAGAAAACCTAGGCGAGTACAAGGGGACCCTGATATCATTTAACCTTGATCCAAAAGTAGCTCCCATCCGCCTTAAGCCTCGTTGGGTTCCATTCACCCTTAAACCAAAGATTGACAAGCAGCTCGATAAATTAATGGCCCAGGGTGTGTTCGTGCCCATCGATCACTCTCCCTGGGAGACCCCAATCGTGACACCCATTAAGCCAGATGGATCGATAAGAATTTGTGAGGAACTACCGAGCCACCCTGAACCATGCCCTGCAGCAAAACGCGTATCCGGTACCGGTGGTGCAGCACCTCCTCCATTCCCTGGGGGGCGGAAAAGTATTCACTAAACTAGACTTAGCTCAGGCATATCAACAACTGCCAGTAGATGAAAAAATGGCACAGGCACAGACGATCGTGACGCACCGTGGTGCCTTTAAATGTATCCGACTCCAATTCGGAGTGAGCGTAGCCCCGGGGATCTTCCAGAGCTTAATGGAAAGACTTTTACAGGGGATAAAAGGCATTGTCCCATACTTTGATGATGTGTTAATCGCTGCCCCTACCCCGAAAATTTTACGGGATCACCTAAGGATGGTCCTCCAGAAATTCCAAGATGCAGGTCTTAAAGTGAAGAAAAATAAGTGTAAACTGTGTACAGATCGTGTTGAATTCTTGGGGTATTTGATTGATAGCCAGGGCATCCACCCTACCGACAGCAAACTGAGGGCAATCAAAAATGCTCCCAAACCCCGAAATAAGGCTGACCTCCAGGCATTTCTCAGCCTTATCAATTTTTATAACATATTCCTGCTGCACAAGGCAACGGTAGCCGAACCTCTCCACCGTTTATTGGACAAAAAAGCAATGTGGGTATGGGGACATAAAGAAGAGCAGGCGTTTTGAAATGTAAAAAAATTGTTGACTTCTGACGCCGTACTAATGCAGTACAATGAGACTTTGCCATTAATGATCACGTGTGATGCATTGCCTTTCGGAGTAGGCGCCATTTTGAGCCACGTTTTGCCAAATGGTAATGAAGCCCCTGTTGCCTATTTCTCAAAGATGCTTTCAAAAGCAGAACGCAATTACAGTCAGATTGATAAAGAAGCCCTTGCTATTGTGTCGGCTGTCAAAGTGACTTACCACAAACCTTTGCTGGGAATAATAGCCGGAGATAAACCGACTCCCTATATACTATCTCCCAGAATGACTCGCTGGTCAGAATTCTTGGTTGCCTATAATTATCATCTGCAACACCGCCCGGGGAAAGCCATTCCCCACACCGACGCCTTGAGCCGAGCACCGCTTCCAGAAACCATTGATGACCCCGCGCCTACAGTGACAACGTTGCAGATCGAGACGCTTCGCACGCCGCCATTAACAGCCCGAGATATCGCGAGGGAAACAAAACGTGACCCCACCTTAGCGCGAGTCCTCAGTTGGGTGGAACGCGGATGGCCATTGGACCAGGTACCTGATGACTACACCCCATTCAAGAGTCATCAAACGGAACTGTTCTCACAAAAGGGCTGTGTTATCTGGGGAGATAGAGTCGTTGTCCCAGAGCAGCTACAACGAGTGGTACTAAGAACCTTTCACGATGGCCACCCCGGCATCGTGCGCATGAAAGCCCTCGCACGAAGCTATGCATGGTGGCCAGGCATCGACAAGCAAATTGAGACATCGGTCAAAGCTTGTCACAAATACCAGGAAGTAAGCAACGCCCCACCAAAAGCAATCCCAACCGAGTGGAAAACACCGTGGGGACCCTGGTCCCGTATCCATCTTGATTTTGCTGGACCTACCAAAGGCCACACATTCTTGCTAACAGTGGATGCCTACTCGAACTGGCTCGAAATCCATCAAATGAAGAATACAACAACCGAAGTGGTCATTAAGAAACTGGACAGATTGTTTGCAACACACGGATTACCAGACATGCTGGTATCCGACAATGGGCCCCAATTTACCACGCTGTCTTTTGAACAGCACCTGGCGGACCGCGGTATTCGCCATGCGCTGACGTCGCCTGCGCATCCTGCGGCCAACGGAAGAGCCGAGTGCATGGTACAATTCGTCAAGAAAACGCTAAAAAAAATGGACTATGACAGCATCGAAGAAAAAATAAACCGGATCCTCTTTTTGCAGCATATCACTCCACACAGCGTCACCAACAAAACTCTCGCAGAGTTGCTAATGGGGCGGAAGCTCCGTTCCCACCTCAACCGCCTACACCCCTCCTACGAATCTGAGAAACCACACGGATCCAGCGGGCGATGCCGTACCTTCCAGGTAGGCGACTTGGTGTTCGCTAAAAATTTGTCGGGCGATACGTAGTGGGTAGAAGCGACTGTGGTCTGCATAACCGGCCCGAGATCCTACCTAGTGCAATGCCGTGATGATAGACTATGGAAGCGCCATATTGATCAACTATGATCAAGGCTGCAGTCAGGGATCTCCGAGTTCCCTGATGCCCTAACTGGGGGGGGGGAGATACGGAGGAAGATGAACTTGAATTTGCAGAAAACTTGAATGAAAGGAACAATAGCGGAATGGAAACACGTGTAGAGGAATCGGGGATGGGAGTGAGTTTGCCTCTTGGGGATACCGAAGATGTTGGTGACAACGGAAATTCGAACTCAAAGTCAGAGGCATCACCTTCACCAAACAACACCCTACCTCATCAAGAGTGCAGCCAAATACCAGGGGCACAACGAAAGTCAACGAGAATAACAAAGCAACCGTCCTACCTCAAGGACTACATAACCTCACCCCGTAAACGGAACCCGGGGGAAGGGGTGTTGTGAATGAATAAATGTGTTAATAAAGTTATCTGAGCTTGAAGTCAAGTGCAGGGTTCTGGCCCTGCACTTCTGATTGGCCGTTAAATGGCGATATCAGATTGGTCCGTTCAGGTGAATCTGATTGGCCATTAATGAGCCTCTCTTATTGGTTAACGGAGCTAGCGCTCCCTGGTTTTTATTGGTTGAATATCTAATAAGTTGCCTATATAAGGAAGGCTGTTGCAGCCATTGAGTTGGAGCTGTCACACTATGTAAATAAAGAGTTTGAAGTTCACCGTTTCACTGGCTCGTCTCCATTCTTCGCACCCATGCTCCAAACATAACAGTAGAGATAATAGGAATTGCTATTTATTGCAATAATGATTTTCAGAAAAGAAATGATGAAATGAAGATGGCTCCCCTAAAAGCAGAGTTGAAAACTGTAGTAGAATGAAGAGCCAGAGCAATCTTTGTAATTCCTCTCTGGACAAGGATTTGAGATCATCCACAAGTCCTCCAGACAGTTGCCCTTTGCAAGGAAACAACAAAACAGCAGTTTCCAGTTGAGAGCTCTAAGCTAAACTAATTTTTAGATGAAGGAATAACCAACTTTCTCAAACTGTGGCCAGCCACTTTTGGACATATTGGCTCTTTGGTTTGTTGTTAGATTGCTAGAATTTGACCCACAGACATTTGTGTCCTAAGAAGAGACATCTTCAATAAAAAGCCTCCACTATTGAGAGGAATAAGGTTGCATTTCATATTATATCAGCTAAAAAAAATCAGATGCAGGAAGATGCAGTTGTACCCCTGGGTTATGAATGAGACCCATTACTAAGTCTGGCTTTAAATCAAATTTGTAGGTAAGTTGGAATAGTTATTTAGCATCAATTAGTCAAATGTTTGTCTTAGTATGAAGTATATATTTTACCTTTCTGTGCATATGAAAAACTTAAAAAACACTCCAAATACAATAAAGATCTTAAATATAATAATACAGTACGTAGTAATAACTATACAGTAACTATAAGAGTAACTGCATGAGATACTGTACTAATAAACATTAAAAAACAGCTTTTAATAGAGTTTTGAATAGGGAAAAAAAGATCATGATTAAAGATTAATTTATTCTCATTTCATGGATACCTTGCCTCCTGGAAGGGTTGTATGTAAGATAATATGCCGGTAATAATTGGATGATGCAGGAAAGATGACGGAGAGATGGCTATGGCTGAAGTTGTATTTTTAGGAGAACTATTGTTATTGCTCAGATATCAACCAATCCACTGAAATTTGAGCAATAACTTTGTACAGAGGCAAAGATATTTCCATGGTTTTTTCAAAACTGAGACCAAATTAGACTTTTCCCAAAGTGAGTTTGGGTTTCAAAGGGAGTTGAACATTTCCATTTTCTAAAATGCAAGAGAGACAAAAGTAGCTGTTCTCACCGGAAGGCTGATTCCTACAATATTCACAAACCAAAACACTTGCACAGCCAAACTCAGCATGCTTTGTGTATGTGCATGTTAACAATATGCCCCCTTGTGATAAAACCAAGAACTGCATAGGTTAGCTGCATTAGCAGACCACGTGGTTCTACTTTTTGGCTCTTCTTCTGCAAAGAAAGGAATCTGCCTAAGATTTAAGTGGCCTTCAGTTCTTGACCGTCATCAATTCTGTGTCATTGACAGCAAATGGATTTTAAAAAATTGGGAAGGTGCTAAGGAGGTCCAACTGGCTGGTTGATGAGTTTTGAAACAATTGCAGTCTCAAGTGTGTGTATGTATGTGTGAGTTTAAGACAAGATAGTGGTTGTAATATCATTGAAGCCCTTTTCTAAATTCAATTCATGCTCAATGAAAGTAGAAAGGGGCTGGCTTTGATCACCTGATGATTGCAGCTGCTATCTTGCTACCTCGATTCTCCATCAGAAGTCAAATAGACAAAGAAGAAAGTGGCTTAATTCCTTATTGCCAGTGCCCAAGAATCAGATGGAGCGATCTATTTTTGTAACCTCCTTACATCTATTCCTTAATGGTACTACATCTATATAGAGGGAAGTAAGCAGTGGGGTATCACAAGATTCCGTCTTAGGCCCAGTGCTCTTCAATATCTTCATAAATTACTTAGATGAGAGAATAGAAGGGGAACTCATCAAATTTTCAGATGACACAACCATTTCAAGGGTTATTGGATACTGGAGCCGATGTTACTGTCATCTCCTCTTTACAGTGGCCAGTACAGTGGCCAAAAATGACAGTTTCTTCATTGTGGGGAATAGGTTCTACAGCTGCTTGGCAGAGTGTTCAAGAAATTAATGTTACAACATCGGCTGGTAAGTCCTTTTTCCTATAACCATACATTCTAGATATTCATACTAATATTTGGGGCCGTGATATCCTTTCTCTTCTTAATGCCCATTTGATTCTTCCTCTTAAATGGCTCTGTTCTACGCCGGTTTGGGTGGAACAATGGCCATTATCAAGGGAAAAACTCGCTGCTTTACAATAGTTGGTTCAAGAACAATTGGCTGCTGGTCATATAGAACCTTCTACTAGTCCTTGGAATACTCCTGTTTTTGTTATAAAAAAGAAAAATGGGAAACATAGAATTTTGCACAATTCCTCCATTCCAATTCTTCCTGAATTACAAGTACAAAAATCATATATATTAGTACAATGGCAAAAATTACTTGGCATTATTAATTGGGCATGCCCATTCTTCTACATTACAACTGGTGATATGTTGCCCTTATTTCAGTCTTTGAAGGGAGCACAATCACCAGGAGATCTAGTTGTATTAACTGATCCTCAAAGAACATACCTTCGAGAAATATTGAATAAGTTTAAGCATCGATATGTGGACAGGATAACATCCTTAATAATAGGACTTTGCTTAGCTATTCTTCCCACTACACCCTTACCCACGGGATGTCTATATTCTTGTGTGTCCCTGCAAGCGGTCAACATTCATGAATGGATTATTTTGTCAGCTACTCTGCCTAGAAACATCCTTATCAATCAGCATTAAAGGATTTGATTATTAAAGGTCGTAAACGAGCCTTACATCTTACAGGACAGGATCTCATTAGCATAGCTTTCACTCGTACAAAAGTTAAACATGAGCATTTGATGATGATTTCAGAATCATATCAGATAGCCTTTTCTCAATATGTGGGAAACTTGTTGTATTCTTTACCCAAGGATCCTAGAATAGTGGTTACTACTACTTTAAATCCGGCCTTTTCTTCCATTTTTGTGCGAAATCCTATTTCTAAAGCTCTTACAGTCTTTACTGATCACCTACAAGGGGTGGATCACCTACAAGGGGTGTGGTTGTCTGGCAGATTCAACAACAATGGTATTCTAAATTTACTGCCACACAGACTTCAGCTCAACGTGCTGAGGTGGCTGCTGTGATTTTGGCTTTACGATTGTTCAGTGACCAAGCTATTAACTTGATCGTTGATACTCAATATGTGTATTTAGCTATGCAATCTCTTCCCTTTTCTTATTGTGCTCTCTCTTTGGATAAGAATTTGTTATCCTTGTTTTTACCTTTAAAGAATAATTTGGAAACTTGCTTGTATTCTTTGTATGTAGAACACATTCGAAGTCATACTCCCTTTACTAATGCCTTGACTGAAGGAAATTGGAAGGCAGATGAATCCTTAAACGATGTTGCATCTTTGTTTGCTGATCCTGTTGCCAGTCATTCTTATTTTCATCAAAATGCCAAATCGCTTGCAAAGCAATTTAAAATTTCATTATCTCAAGCCCGGGATATTGTCTGTGCTTGTCCAGCTTGTTGGCAGTTCCCTTTCCAGTAGGTGTCAACCCACGAGGAACCCAAGCTAATCAAATTTGGCAAATGGATGTAACTCAGTTTTCAACCTTTAAGCTATACTGTTATCTTCATACATCAATTGACACTCGTTCACATTTCCTTTGGGTTACTGCTTCAAAACATGAATGTACTTCAGATGTTATTTCTCATTGCCTATCTTCTGCTGTAATGGGTTGGCCTTCTCAGTTTAAAACTGACAATGGCCCCGCTTAGTAAGGAACTTCAAACCTTTTGTCAGAAATGGAATATTACTTTAGTGCACAGAATTCCTTACAACTCTCAGGGTCAAGCTATAGTTGAGAGAGCTCATCGTACTTTTAAGGCCTTGCTTCAGAAACAATTACAAACTGAGTCTGGCCCTTACCATCTGCAAAAGATTCAAAATCTCATTGCTGTAGCATTATATACTTGGAATTATTTAACCTTTTTAGATGCTCTTGCAGACTCACCTGTTAATTTGCATTTTCGAACTACTGAATCTTTAGCAAGGCCTTTGGTAAAGTATCGCCAAGCTCCAGATCCAACCTGGAAAGGCCCTACACCGCTGATCACCTGGGGTCGTGGTTATGCCCACCGTGGAAGATCCTTCTACTCGACAAGCAGTGTGGGTTCCAGTGCGCTGTGTTCATCCGTTTCATGGCATGGCATCAGGGCCTTCACAACCCGATTCTGGATTTCAATCTTCATCTGAACATGGAAGTCCGTCTTCCAAGGTCGACATGCCCGCAACCCATCACTTGGGGCCAGGTTAAATCTACTACATATCAAGCTCAACAACTGCAACAGGCCTTATTACCTCAGACTCCTGAAAATCTTGTTGCTGCTGTTTTTGCTATTATTACTGCTAACTCTGTTACCATTTTACTTTGTATTTTCTTGTTTATGGTTAATGGTGTTTCTGCTCAAATGACACTTCTGTGATTTGTCTTAACCCTAATTTGTGGATTCGTCATGCCCAATACATGTTTATGACCCATGGCACAAATATTACTTTATACTATGAGCCCCCAATGGCATTTGGTCAAATTTCTTTTATCCTAACTTGATCATGTCTTCTACATTTATTGTCTTACAACTACAATCTATTTCACACTCCTGGCTATTTTCTACACCCCCTGTGCAACTGAATTCTGTCCGTTGGCGTTATTTGAAAGTTAGTCAATTTACAAGGGGTCTGTGTTTCTGTTGTCACGCTAAACACACTTGGCTTCATAATTGGTCTGGTTGTGATGCTGTTCAGCACATATTACAAAAGCTAGGGAATTATAGTTATTGTTCTGACTACTATTGGTTGTCAGGTACCTTTAATTCTTCTTCACATGGAATTAATATAGCTCCTGATATGTATCCTGACAATTTTCCTATTTTTAATGCCTCTGATCAATCTAATACAGGATC
>BHEV01021258.1:0-14112 GCA_004319985.1 Emydocephalus ijimae
AATACCGCCCGGGAAAAGCTATTCCCCACACCGATGCATTGAGCCGGGCACCACTCCCAGAGACTCTCGCCGATCCCGCTCAACATTAACCACCTTACAAATCGAATCGCTGCACGCGCCGCCATTAACCGCCCGAGATATCGCGAGGGAAACCAAATGTGACCCCACCTTAGCACGAGTCCTGAGCTGGGTAGAACGCGGATGGCCATTGGACCAGCTATCAGATGACTTCACACCATTNAGACATGGCAAACAGAGTTGTTCTCACAAAAGGGTTCTGTCATCTGGGGCAATAGAGTCGTTGTCCCAGAACGACTCCAGAAAGCAGGACTCAGAACCTTGCACAATGGCCATCCCGGTATTGTGAGAATGAAGGCCCTTGCGCGAAGCTACGCTTGGTGGCCCGGCATCGACAAACACATTGAGGAATGGGTTAAAACTTGCCATAGATGCCAGGAAGTGAGCAACGCCCCACCAAAAGCCATTCCAACTGAGTGGGAAACGCCACGAGGACCCTGGTCCCGTATTCACTTGGACTTTGCGGGGCCGACCAAAGGCCACACCTTCCTTCTAACCATCAACGCCAATTTGAATTGGCTCGAGATTCACCGTATGACCAACACGACCACCGAACCAGTCATCAAAAGACTGGAAAGACTGTTTGCGACCCACGGACTACCAGACGTTCTGGTATCTGACAACGGGCCCCAATTTACTGCGCTGTCCTTCGAGCAATACCTCGCTGACCGCGGCATCTGACATGCGCTCACCCCGCCTGCGCATCCTGCTACCAATGGAAGGGCTGAGCGCATGGTTCAATTCGTTAAAAAGACCTTGCAGAAAATAGACTATGATAACATCGATGACAAAATCAACCGAATCCTCTTCCTACAACACATTACACCGCACAGCGTCACTAATAAAACTCCCGCTGAACTGCTAATGGGACGCAGACTCCACTCCCACCTCGACCGGTTACACCCAGCTTGTGAGCCGGAAAAACCACTTGGATCCAGCAGCCGATGCCGTACCTTCCAGATAGGCGATTGCGTATACGCTAAAAACCTGTCCGGCGATCCACTGTGGGTTGAAGCAACAATTATTCGTGTAACTGGCCCAAGATCCTACATTGTAAAATGCTTCGACGACAAAATTTGGAAACGCCATATCGATCAGTTACGATCACGGCTCCGTTCAGACAATTCCAATTTCCCTTATGACCAAGCTGAGGGGGGGGGGGGAGATACAGAAGAAGACGAAACCCTGATAGAAGAAAACCCATTCGGGAGAATCGATAGCGGAATAGAGACACAGGAAAGAGATCCAGAGACGGTAGTAGGTCTACCACAAGGAGCTACCGACAATAGTGGAGAGGACAGAAACGTGAACGCTGAACCTGAAGAAACCCCTTCGCTAAACAACGATCTACCTCAGCAGAATGGTAGCCAAAAGCAGGACGCAAAGAGGAAGTCGAACAGACTAATAAAGCAACCGTCCTATCTGAAGGACTATGTAACTGCGCCCTGTAAAAAGAAGCCAGGGGGAAAGGGTGTTGTGAATGCATAGAATGTAATAAAGTTATTTGGAGCTTAGAGTTAAGTGCAGGGCTCTGGCCCTGCACTTCTGATTGGCTGTCTAATGGCAGGATCGGATTGGTCCGTTCAGGGGAATCTGATTGGCCATTAACAGAGCCTTCGTATTGGTTCAATGGAGCAAGTGCTCCTGAGTTCTTATTGGTTAAATAGTTATTGGGTTATCTATATAAGAGGGTCGTAGCTGCCCTGTTTTTCTGAGCTGTCACTATGTAATAAAAAGAGTTGAAGTTCACCGTTTAACTGGCTCATCTCCATTCATTATCGCCCATGCCTCAAACTTGACAGTATGTATGTATGTATGTATGTATGTATGTATGTATGTATGGATGTATATATGCAGGCCTTGGTGTGTTTGGGTCTTATCCATTGTAAGATTGAGAGTATCTTGGCAACAGGTTGCCAAGATACTCTCAATCTTACATGGGAAAAGATCCGAACACATCAAGATCTGCATACCTGTACCCGTGAAAATCTAAGAAAACATATATATACATACACACACACACACACACACACACACTGTCTCTGTCACACACTGTCTCTCTCTCTCTCACACACACACACACAGACAAAATCTATTCTCCCAATTATCTGAAAAGCAGGAAATTGGCTGGTCTAAGATCAATGTATGCAAAAGATAATGAATGTCCCTTCATTCAGCTTGGTTTTTCCAGTATTTTTCTTTCTTTATTGAATACCATAGAAGAAAAGATCTTCAAGGAAAGTAATTAGCTGCTGTAGAATGGATCCAGTGCCACTAACCTGCAGATCCATTTCACTCTTAAGAACAGGATCCTTTTATTTATACTGGTTATTAACTGAAAGTATACTGCGCTTAAGGTAAAGGTTGCTCCAAATGACTCTGAGCATTAGTAAACAATATTAAAAGGAATAAAACAGTGTAATGGCAAACAAAAGCAAGCAATGTAAGACAGCAAAACAGGGAAGAGGTAAAAGCAAAAGCAATTCTGCACCACTTAAAGGGGTCTTCAGTCACCTTCCCCAAAGACCTGAACAAAGAACCATGTCTTTGAGCCCTTTACAAGGCCAGCAGCATGGGGGCCAGTCAGATCTCATGGAGGGATCTCATTCCATCCTCTGGAGAGATGGAGAAAGAGCAGAAAGTGTGTCAGAAGGTTCAACTGTAAGGAAGTAAACTTAATGTTTACCTCCTTGCTTGGAGTGGTCAGGATTAGAACAACAGGGCAAAAAGAGATTAAAAGGGAAGGTCCTGATCCTGTCAGTCTGGAGCTGCTGCCGGTCATTATAGGCAATATGCTCATGGATCAGTGATATGACATAGTAAACCAGAGACCTCCAAACTTGGCAACTTTAAGACTTGTGGACTTCAACTCTCAGAATTCTCCAGCCAGCTATGCTCTGGAAGTTGAAGTCCACAGGTCTTAAAGTTGCCAAGTCTGGAGACCCCTGTAATAAACAGTGATTTCATATTTTTTATATCCATTTTAGTCCACATTGCGATTCTAAAATGGGTGTGTAATGTGGTGCAATGGCACATTCACTATTTTGATGAAATTCTACAGATCATTTTTGAATGTACCAATTCCTGTAATGAGTATGAAGTCAAGCAATACTAAACTGACCTTATCTTAAAGTTCCTAAGGTTGAGAAACACTGCTTTAATTTAATTACTTCTTACTATTTATGTATAAATATGCACATGAGCCATCCCCACTCCAAATAACCTCAGTTAGTTTTGGTAACCTGGCGGTCTCAAGAAGTGTTAAGACTGAGAGTGTTATCTATTTTCTCCTGAATTGCCAGAAAAATAAGTATTATCCTCATCATTAATCTTTAGTGTGCCTCAGCAATGACACAATAGACTGGTACTATCCTTATTGATTTTATGTGGAATAGTTTGAGAATAGTATTTCCTGTTCCTTTTCCCTCACTTTTTAGTGGGAAAAACAACCTCCAAGTGATTTTTGTAATATTTGATGGGATAGAACAAATGAAACTCCATGAGCGAGTCTGAAGATTTAGCCCTCATTCGTTAATTAAGTGAACACGGGCTTGTTAGTCTCTTGGAAAACTGCTATTCCGCTATCATTTTTTTAAATTAAAAACCCTTCATATATCATTAACCTCTTCCTCTCCCTCCTCCCCCTCCTCCTACTTCCTCCTGCATCCTTCTGACCCTAACCCAAGGGAGTGGCAGTGAATGGCAATAAGTAGTAGTCTTCGAATAGACAAAAGGTAGTTCAAACCGCAATACCCTCTCCCCAAATAATGCAATATGCAAAAAATATTTTCATCAGGAAATGCAAAACTCTTGGGAAACACCCATTTGGGTTTGTTTTTTTTTGAAACAAATTTTATTAATTTTAAAGACAAACAAACCATCATAACCATTGAATACATAAACCCTCTTTCCATTATAAATTTTACAAGTCGAATAAGACATTATTTTATACAACATAGTTCTATTTTACACCATTTCCATATGAATATGTAAATATCTCTTAGCAAATTTCTCATTATTTCTCTATACTCTTATTCAATTTCATTATTATTATTATTTTTTCCTATATTTATCCAATTTATAATCATCATCTACATTTCTCTCTGACTTGGTTATCATTATTCTCATCCAACATTCCTCCGAGGTTTTATTAATTCTCAAACAAACATGAACACACAAAACACACAATAATAAAACTTCTTTTAAGAAAGTAGTTTGGACCCAGATTACCTCTCTTTATATGGACTTCAATTAGCTTCGTGCTCATCTTATATACCATTACCTATTTTATTTACCATTCTATATCTTCTATATAACTTCTCCCCGCTTTTCACTCTTCTTAATTCTATTTTATTTAATTCATTTTACTTTGAATCATTATATTTGTATCTTTTGTCCATTCTTTCCAAATTATCCATTTATCTCATTCCCTACAAAAAAAAAAAAAAAAGAATTTCTCCTGAAATCACTGATCAGAGTATGATGCCTTTCTATCCTCCCCCTAAATTAAATTTAGAATAACGCCCATTACCCAATCTGATTCTGCTTAGTACATTCTACCAGCTAACCTTTAAAAAGAGAAAAGAATAATAAATCCAAAATGATTAATATAGTTAAACAATAAATCTAAATGTTAAATCTTGTAACATTCCAATTTTCTATTTCAAAAACAAATGCTACAATAGTAAGTTTATAGTAACATCANTTTTAATCTTTTATTAATTCTTATAACATTCTAGTTTTCTATTTCTAATACAAATACTTCAATACCATCTTCTTCTTCTTCTTCTTCTTCTTCTTCTTCTTCTTCTTCTTCTTCTTCTTCTTCTTCTTCTTCTTCTTCTTCTTCTTCTTCTTCTTCTTCTTCTTCTTCTTCTTCTTCTTCTTCTTCTTCTTCTTCTNAGTCCAAACAAAGCACAAAATTCTCACTTTTTCTTCCTGGGGTAATATCAATAGAAGGGAAAAGAAAAAAAGCCCAATCTATATTTTAAAGCCTTATTGCAATTAATTTCAAGTCTCAAGAACTTCAAGGTATCTCCTCCAGAAGATCTTAATATTTCCTCTTTTTTTTTGTCCTCTCCCTTCCCACTTATAACAAGAAGCCAAGTTTTTACCTTTTATAAAAAGACAGGTTTCTCAATGGCCATTTGTTGATTCCATAGGGAAGGAGAGTAAACTTTCCCTTTCAGCACCTCAAATTTGCCGCTTGAGATTCTCCTTTGGAAACAGAGTATCGTTCAAAAATAGTCATAGTTTTCAGGATGTTAGGCGTCTCTTAAAGTCCTGGGTCAGCCAAAAAACTTTCTCTTGTAAACTTTCTCCCCTCTTCCTCCTGCTCAGTCTTACCCAGCTGCCGGCTTCTTTGTGGAGGCCATTACAGACTGCCGCTCCACCGTCTTGAGAAAAGGGGGGGTTGCCGGCTGGGGAGGGGGTCTGCAACACCTCCAAACCCCTCTCCGGCTCCCCCCTGTCTTCGGCTGCCTCTGCGGGGCAGCCTTAAGCCTCCAGACCCGTCAGGATCGGAGGCAACAAGACGGCTAGTGCCGCAGGGATCGCGCAGGATCGTGAATCCCTGCTGCTGCCGAAGCCGACAAACCGGAAGTCGCCTCCCATTTGGGTTTTTTTATTAACCCCAAACTGCAACAGCTTATTATTGACCAATGGCAATTATGCTGGAGTGAAAGTCAACCAAATTGGGAATTTATGTCCCAAATGAGTACCAAGCATAGTTTCTCATAAAGGACATTTGGATAGACCAATGAACTATTGTTATGAAAATTGGTCTTTCATGGGGATTGGAATGGAGTGATTTCCTCCCAAATAGACTTCAGAGAAAAATATTAAAATTGCACAGTGTAAATTACCAAAAGTTTTTTTTTAAGTGGATGGACAATTTAGAGATTGTTGACAAGAAAGTATACTTTTTTTCTGAAAGACATAGATCCTTTTCAGGAATAGATATACTTGGATTTTGAGGAATTTGGCTATTAAAGTTTATAAAGTTGAGATAATAGCAAATACTTTTACAGATCATAATCCAGTAAATTGGTTTATAAAAGAACACTTTGGGATGAAAGATAAATGAAATGCTGTTACAGAAAGAACCAATAGTGGAGGATTGTAAAAGAGGTTTTTTAAAAACTAATTTCGATACTGATGTAAGAATGGTTTAGGATGCCATTAAAGCTTTCATCAGAGGTTTTGATACAACATAATAGTGAGTTCAGAACAAATAAGAGAAAAAAAAAGCTATTTTGGTTGAGATAAAAATAAAAGAAGAATAAATGATATTTCCAAAGAAGATAAATGTTTCTTAACAAATTAAGCTTCTCCAGTGATAATTATCTATCTTGTTAACAATAAGAGAAATAGAAGCAAATGAATTAGGCAAAGCAAAGAAATGAGTTTGCAAACAACCCAGGGAAATGGTTGGAAAAAAAGAAAAAGAAAATAAAATGATATTAAAATTACAAGAGGAAGATATTGCATTAACAGATAATGTGAATATGCAAAAAGCATCCCCTCAATATTACTCAAAATTATACAAAGGACAATGATTAGTGAGTAATATCATTAAGGAATCCACACGTGCCTTGAAACTCAGAAAATTGTTTGCCAATATTTGGAAAGTTGTAGGCTGGGGAGGTTTGGCCTAAAACATTGTCTTTCATGAACTTTTTTTAAAAATAAATTTTAGCAACCCTCCAACTATATAAATGGTGAAGATGTACCAAAACTCCATCTACATTCCGCTCTTGGTAACTGCCAAGAATTGGATGCAGACTGAAATTCTGAACATATTGAATCATCATCATCATCATTTAGCCATTGTCTTTCTACTGCAGGATGAACGCCTCTTCTGCATGCTTCCAACCAATATGGTCCTAAGCTGTCTTTTGCCAATTGAGCCTGCAATACTTGCTGATGTCATTGATCCAAGCTGTTTTAGGTCTCTTTCATGGATGCTTTTTATCAAGTGGGATCCCTTTTATGACTGCCTAGATCCACCTGCAATCAGTTCTTCCTGCTATGTAACCAGCCCATTTCCATTTCAATTATTTTACTCTCTGGATGTTATTGTATACTTGAGTTTGTTCTCTAATTCATTTGCAGGTCTTTCTATCTTGTCTTGTAATGCAGAGCATGCATCTTTCTTTGTGCCTCTCTTAGCTTTTGTATTGATTGTAAGGTTAGTGTACATGTTTCATTGGCAAATGTAAGAGCAGGTAGCACACACATTGAAAATCATGGGGAGAGGTTGTTCTTGAAAATTATGCTTAGCTTTGGCCAAATGCTTGCCAACCACATTTAAAACGGCATTTAATTTCTTTTATTGTATTACCTTCCAGTGAGATCTGGTGGCCAAGGAATATGTAATGGTCTACTATGTGCCCCTGATTTTTATTCCATCTTGAATCAACATATTAAATATAGAGAGAAAAATCACAAAATATAAAAACCTGCAAATAGAAGTAGAACGACTATGGTAAAAGAAACCAAAGATATAGGTCTCTTGGATGGAACACCACTTGAATACCACTGACACTGACAAAAAACCCTTCAATCATCTGCAAAACACAGTTTACTTGGAACAGATATCCTGCGGTGAGACCTTTAACACCATGAAATAACAACTTCTGCCTATTGATAGGTGGAAAAAATACCAAACCCAGTCTGAACAACTGGCTGACTATGTGACCAACTGTGCAATAATATCTTCTTGAAATGGTAACAAATACCTTCTATGCAGTTTCACAGTAGAATCAGACAACATACCATCAGGTAACAAAGATTAAATTTTACACCTTAAATGTGGAAGGATTTTTAAATTTTACACCTTTAACGTGTAAGCTTACATTAAAAAAAAAAAATCACCACAAGCCAAATGGAATACTTGCACGGTTCACTGAAATGCCTTCAAAGATCAGATAAGTTTCATCTTCTTTGAAACAAAATTGCATAACCTGAGCATTGACATGGAAAATGGGTTCCCACAAAAATAATTTGGTGATAGACATAAAAAGGACAAGATCAATTGGAAATGTTTTCTTGTTTAATCTGCATTTGAGGCAATAGTGGTTATCAGCTTGACTTGTTCATTTCTGCCCATTATGCAGACCATTGAAGATTTTGATAATGAGAAGGGAGCTGATGGGAATCTTTTGGCATACTTTGGCATGCATCTGAGGTCTTAATAGAACAGGAGCTGATACCACATTAGCAGATGGCACCCTTTTCTGTATTTTTAAAGCAGAGCTTTTTCCAGCAGACTGTTAATTACATCAACAATTTAAATGCATTAACACTTGTTTGTTATGTGACTGTCACACTTTTTAAATGGAAAAAACAGGCATAGCATTGTAGAAGCTGATAAACATCCTTGTTTAGAGTTCTTTGTCACTGCAGCACCTTTCTCTGCCCCCCTCTCCCTCTCCTCTCTCTCCCTCCCTCCCTTGATAATTTATAACCATGTTTGTTAAGTTCTGCGCATGGGCGCAAGGAACGGAGATGAGACAATGAACAGTGAACTTCAACTCTTTATTAATCATTGTGGAACAGAGCAAAAACTACAGCAGCAACAGCCCTTTTTATAGGAAAGCTGCTGATCAAGTAACCAATAAGAAACGTGAAGCGTTAGCTCCCTTAACCAATGAAAGAGGCCCGCTAATAGCCAATCAGTTTCTCCTGAACGGACCAATCCGATATCGCTATTATTGGCCAATCAGAAGTGCAGGGCTAGAACCCTGCACTTTTCTAAAGGTTTTAATAATCTTTATTTAAGCACTTCATAACACCCCTTCCCCCCGGGTTCCGTTTAAGGGGTGCGGTGACGTAATCTCTGAGGTAGGAAGGTTGTTTAGACTGCCTATTAGATTTACGCTGTCCCCCCGGTTCTTGTCTATAATCTTGTTTTGGCAGGACGTTTTCTGGAAAGTTGGATGCCGGCGGTTCTTCATTGAAAAACTCGGTACCGCTAATGTCCTCATTGTCCTCTAGCCTTTGTGGGCTTGCCTCTGACGAGGTGTTCCTTTGAGGCAAGCTCACCCCCATCTCTGATCCTTCTTCATGCGTTACGCCCGAATGCTGACTTCTTCCGTTCGTGTTTTCTGCCATTTCGAATTCGGTTTCTTCGGCATCCCCTCCCCCCTCAGTTTGGGAGTTACCGGAGTCGCAGAAACTAGGTTGTAGCCTCAAATGAAGCTGATCTATATGGCGCTTCCATATTCTTCCATCGCGGGCCTTTACTCGGTACGACCTGGGTCCAATGACTTGGATTACAGTTGCTTCGACCCACAAAGGATCGCCAGAAAAGTTCCTGGTGAAAACTAAGTCGCCTATCTTGAATTTGTGGCATTTCCCGCTAGATCCGTGGGGTTTTTCTGGTTCGTACGACGGGTGTAGTCAGTCGAGGTGGGAGCAGAGTTTGCGTCCCATTAATAATTCAGCTGGAAACTTGTTGGTGATGCTGTGTGGAGTGATGTGTTGAAGAAGGAGTATTCTGTTTATCTTATCTTCGATATCCCCATAGTCCATTTTATATAGGTTTTTTTTGACGAACTGTACCATGCGCTCGGCTCTTCCTCTAGCTGCAGGATGCGCCGGCGAAGTTAGCGCATGGCGAATACCACGGTCTGCCAAATACTGTTCAAAAGGAAGCGCAGTAAACCGGGGGCCGTTGTTGGATACCAGAACGTCTGGCAATCCATGTGTCGTGAATAATCTGTTCAACTTCCGGATGACGGATTCGGTTGTGGTACTTTTCATTTTGTGGATCTCAAGCCAGTTTGAGTAGGCATCCACTGTTAATAGGAATGTGTGTCCCTTAGTAGGTCCCGCAAAGTCAATATGAATACGGGACCATGGTCCCCGGGGTGTTTCCCACTCTGTCGGTGTTGCTTTCGGTGGGGCATTGCTAACTTCCTGGCATTTGTAACAAGTCTTTACCCAGGCCTCGATCTGTTTGTTGATACCCGGCCACCACGCGTAGCTTCGTGCGAGCGCCTTCATGCGCACGATGCCGGGGTGGCCTTCATGCAAAGTCTTCAATACCGCTCGTTGTAACCGCTCTGGGACGACAACTCTATCCCCCCATATGATGCAGCCCTTTTGGGAAAACAGTTCCGTCTGCCGATTCTTGAAAGGGATGAAGTCGTCAGGGATTTGATCCAATGGCCATCCTCACTCGACCCAGCTAAGAACTCGCGTCAAAACGGGATCGCGTTTGGTTTCGATCGCGATATCTCGAGCTGTCAGCAGTGGTGATTGAAGTGTCTCAATCTGGAGCATTGTGACGGTTGGAGCCAGGTCGTCAACGGTTTCTGGAAGTGGTGCACGGCTTAGTGCGTCAGCGTGGGGAATGGCTTTCCCCAGGCGGTGTTGCAGCTTATAATTGTACGCAGCCAAGAATTCTGACCAGCGAGTCATTCTGGGAGATAATATATATGGGGTTGGCTTGTCTCCCACTATAATCCCGAGTAAGGGTTTGTGGTCAGTAACTATAGTAAAAACTCGTCCATAAATATATTCATGAAATCGTTTCACAGCAGATATAACAGCAAGAGCCTCTTTATCAATTTGACTATAGTTACGTTCAGCTTTTGATAGTGTTTTTGAAAAGTAGGCAATAAGGGCTTCACTACCATTTGGTAACACATGGCTCAAAATGGCTCCCACTCCAAATGGTAATGCATCACATGTGATTTTTAAAGGCAAAGTCTCGTTATACTGCATCAAAACAGCATCTGAAGTCAATAGGTTTTTAACTTGTCGGAACGCGTGTTCCTCTCGGTGTCCCCAGACCCAGGTTGCCTTTTTGTCCAACAGACGATGTAGGGGCTCGGCTACGGTCACTTTGTGGGGCAGGAAAATGTTGTAAAAATTGATAAGGCCCAGGAAAGCTTGGAGATCAGTCTTATTTCTGGGCTTTGGGGCATTCTTGATTGCCCTTAGCTTGCTATCAGTGGGGTGAATGCCTTGTTTATCGATTAAGTACCCCAAAAATTCTACTTTATCCGTACACAGTTGACACTTATTTTTCTTTACTTTAAGGCCAAAGTCTTTAAATTTCTGGAGAACCAACCTAAGGCGCTCCTTTAGTATTTCTCTATTCGGAGCAGCAATCAAAACATCATCAAAATATGGTACAACCCCTTTTATACCCTGTAATAGTCTCTCCATCAAGCTCTGAAAAATTCCTGGGGCCACGCTAACTCCGAATTGGAGTCGGTTGCACTTAAATGCACCTCGGTGCGTAACGATCGTTTGTGCCTCTGCCGTTCTTTTATCTACAGGTAGTTGTTGGTATGCCTGTGCTAAATCCAATTTAGCGAAGACTTTTCCGCCCCCCAGGGAATGGAGAAGGTGTTGTACCACCGGTACCGGGTAAGAGTTCTGCTGAAGGGCGTGATTCAGGGTGGCACGGTAGTCCCCACAAATTCTTAACGATCCATCTGGCTTGATGGGTGTTACGATTGGGGTTTCCCAGGGAACATGGTCGGTTGGTTCTGTTAGGGATAACATTGTTTATCCTAACTGGTTTAGGTAAAATAATAAATAAGTAATCATGGTTTGTTGGTTAAAGTGTGTGTAACTTTAACTGCAAGAATGTAATTAAGGGTGTGGTTGTAAAAGCACCATAAAAGAAGCAAGACAACGGCAGCTTGCTCTCTCTGGCTTAATGATCCCTAATTATAAAGGAGTGTTCATTTTTCTCTACAGTGAGAAGAGATAATACGGACTGATTAATTGTAAGTGAACTGACATTGAATATTCAACACGGACTTTGCAAATTGAGTATCCCCGAATGGACTGACTGAAATGATACATGACTAATGGACTGTTTTTTGACTATGCGATGAATTATAATGGAATAAACTATATTTTTGATAGCACAAGTGTATCGGTTTTTTTTACTGAATGTTAACTAACATACAAACTTATCTCACACATTTATCTGTCTGCCTAACTGACTAACGCTGCACATTCTGTTTAGCGTGTTTCCTTAACATCTGTTGGGGGACCAGGCTTAACAATGGTTATGGGCCCAGAGGCTGCAAAGTCAGTTTAACTAGGATAAAACAGATTTATGTAAAAAGTGAGAGTTTGGGTTGTTACAGTAAACAGACAGCTGTGTTTTATTAATTATAGTTTTATATCCATATATAGAAAACATGGCACAAGTCAATCTACAAAGTTTGTCCCTTATATCCAAGTTGGATGGAACGAACTATGTATCATGGTCTATGAAATGTAATCTACTTCTACGAAGAGAAGGTCTGTGGAACATAATTGAAAACCCACCAAACGTAGAGGAATGGGATCCAGAGATTGAGGAAGATAGACTAAAGATAAAAGATTTTATGCAAAAGAATCAACAAGCTATTTGCATAACAGGACTAACACTGTCTGACCAGCAACTTGTTCATATCCATGGAGAGCAAACGGCTGTTGGGTGTTGGCAGAAGCTGAAGAGGATTTATGTCCGAGATAACGTTGGTGCTCACATAAATCTAACACGGAAGCTTTTCAGGACGCATCTCCAAACGAATGGTGATATGCTGAGTCATTTGAACACTATGAAAAGTATTTTTCAAGAACTGCACGAGAAAGAGCTTATTTTCTCTGAACTACACCAAGTCTATATAATTCTGTCTTCACTAGATGTAAGTTTTGATAACTATGTCACTTCCCTTGAAATTTTGCCTTAGGAAAGCCTAACTTTAACTGATATAACTGGCAGATTGGTTGAAGAGGCCAGAAGAAGGCTTGAAAGAGATCAGTTAAGGAGGGAGCAACCTCAAAAAGAAGATATTGAATCTCCTACTGCATATGCAATTAAAAAGTGTTTTAATTGTGGAGGAAGAGGACATTTGGCAAGGTTTTGTAAAAAAGCAAAGCACCAGAACGCTGGCCAGAATACTAAAAGTCATCAAAAGAAAAAAAAAATTTGAGTGAGCCATGTATCCTAACGGAGCTGTAAAAAATAATTTATGGGTGGTTGACAGTGGAGCATCCCACTGTATCACAAATGATTACAAAAATTTTGTTAAAATGTCCAAGAGTACACAGCAGATATCATTAGCCAATGGCTGGAAACTGAAAGCTAAAGGTCAAGGTATAGCATATTGTTCTTTCATAAAAGAGAATGTAAAAATGTTATATGTACCACAACTTAAGTTTAATTTATTTTTGGTTAGAATTTTGGTTAAACTAGGATATGTAGTTACCTTTAGGGGAGATAACCGCATAATTGAAAAAGAAGATAAGAAAATTACTGCATCTTTAAGAGGTGAATTGTATGTGTTAAATGATAATGGTTTAGAGGTGGCTAACACGGTTTATGATAATAAGAAACCTCATGATGAATGTATTCACCTGTTACATTGATGCCTAGAGCATTTAAATTTTAAAATGCTTAAGAGAACTGTTCAACTATCTAAAGGAATAAGTTTGAAACCTTGTAATTAGTATTTGCAATGTTCTGCTTGCAATCAAAGCAAAAGCAAGGTCATACCGGCAAATAGAGTTGATGGATTTACTACCAAAGAGCCTTTAGAGGTAGTATTTGCCGATTTAATAGGTCCGAAAAAACCAAGTGTAGGAGGTGCTCGATACATACTAAGTATAATGGACCACTATTCTAGATATGGGTTCTGCTATTTGATGAAGAGCAAAACTGAAATGTATCTACATCTCTTTAATTGGTTAAAATTTGTAGAAAGGAAAACTAAAAAGAAATTAGTAACTCTTATAACAAATAATGGTATGGAATTTACAAATAAAAAATTCCAGAGTAGATTTAGGATGGCAGGTATTCAACATAAAAAGTCTGCACCATATAGACCACAACATAATGCCTTTATGGAGAGACGAGGCCAAACACTGCAGTCAATGGCACGTACTATGTTGTCTGATTCAGGATTACCTGACAATTTATGGGGAGAAGCAGTAATATGTGGTAATCATATATTAAATAATGTTGTTAATTCAACAACAGGTGAATTACCATTCACACTGTGGAATGGTACAAAACCT
>BHEV01021267.1:0-35311 GCA_004319985.1 Emydocephalus ijimae
TCCTCAGCAGGCCTGCCGGTCCTGCTGCTTTAAATGGGCACGCTGCAGAGATTGGAAAGATAAAGAAACCAAAATGGCGCCCGGCCACGAGGCGACCTTCAAAATGGCGGCCGCCACTACAAAAGCTTGCAGGGGCCCTTGTGCAGCGGCCAGGAGGATCCCCAGGGACAATCCAAGGANATATAAAAATGGAGTTCGGGGGGGGGGGAACGGAACGAAACAGAGCTTTTTAAAAATGATCTAAAGCGGCAGAAAGGCAATAGGAAAGGGTGGGGGGGGCAGCTTGAATTTTGCTGGCCTACCCCCTGGCACCCCCTGGGGGGAAGTCATCCCAGGGAATTCTGCTTAACCAAAGGACTAGCTGCGCAGGGCTAAGGAGTGAGGAAATAATAAAGGGTTATATACGACCTGAATTGAGGTACTAAAAACGAATTAGAATGGGAAGAATCCTGAAACGGCCAAGAGCACATACACACACAGCCTACTCTGCTCGAGGGCTGAGCATAAACTGGGGAACGAGATGGCAAGCCACGTGATGGAAGGGGGAGCGTTCCTCAGAAATTAAGCTCAGCTTACAACAAGCAGAGACTGAAGCTCCACCTATCCTCTGGACAATCCGAGCAGCTCTAAGGAGAACTTTTATTCATTAAACATGAAACTCAATCAACTGAACATTTAAAAATACATCACAAATATCATTGACTGGCACTAATGGTTGATACGGGTTGCTGCCAGCATCCTAGGTATCAACCAAGTATGTTGTTCCAAGTAGAATGTTGTCTTTTGCAGCTCCGTTGGCGTTACAGCAGCAATCTAATAATAATAATAGTAATAATAATAATATACTCTATTCTTTAAACGTGAAATTCAATCGAACATTCAAAAATGCATTATTATTATTATTATTGAGGGGGAGATGGCAAATTACATTATGTTGCTGTTTTTCTTGATCTTCTTTTCATTTCTTGCCTAGAGTTGCAAATTGCAGTTGAAAAAATATATTAGTTAAATTTATTTATCTGACTGACTGACTGCTTTTCTATTCATTTGATTTGGGGGGGGGGGTTGGAGGGGATAATTATTTTGACTTTGATCTGTTATAATGTGCTTTGGCCAAGAGTAGAAATATATCATTAAAATCATAAGAATTATGCTTGTCACCTTCAATTAAATTATATTTACAGTAACTAGTAACTTTTGAATTACCTAAAATTGGCTGAATTAGTCTAATCCCATGGAGATTTTCATCACAGAATGTAAATATTTTAGCCAGGATCATGAAAATAAGTAAATAAAGCACATGGAAGAGAAAGATGAATTTGGATTTATACTTTTGCAGAAACACACTTTTTCATGAAGACATTTTACTTGCAAATTGTGTTCTCATTGCTTACATTTTGCCCAGGTTTCATTTTCTGGTAACGGTTGTTTTCCCTGGATAATCTTTGAAAGGCAATTGTCTTCATTTTTTTCTTTAGTACTTGAAATAGTGATTCCAAACTACCACATAATTCAGAACTCAGTATTCTATAAGAAATTTGGGAGTTGATTTTAAATAGCATTCTTTCTGGGAATATCATTTTGAAAAAAAATACATGATCCACTTGAAAATCTAAAGGGATATAAGAACAAAAGCTCCTTTACTATCTTTACCTGGATTCCAAATGCTTGTGAGGCATTTCCTGAGAAACCCTAGTTCATCAAAAGGACAATTTTCATTGGAAGAATGGAAAATCATTTTTTATCCAGTTTTTACGATTTGTTCATATGCTATTATAAATTCATTAAAACAGGTTGGAAGTCGGGCGTTCTTTTTTTTAAAAAAACTGAGTTGATTACAACTACCAAAAAGATTAAATATAATTTTAAAAGAAATAACTACAAAGTTTAAAACAAAAATAGTTTTTATATATCTATATTCAAATTTTATATATATATATATTCTTAAGTTTTCGCGGGTACTTACATGCATGGTATTCAGCTTTATTCGGGTATTTTCCCATGTCATTATAGTTGTGTTTTTAAAGTTGTAGCAACGTTTCGGCAGAATCTCATCTGCCATCATCAGGCTTCTGTATTGTGTTCCTCTGTATTGTATTCTGTATTCGACGAACACAATACAGAAGCCTGATGATGGCAGATGAGATTCTGCCAAAACGTTGCTACAACTTTAAAAGCACAACTATAATGACATGGGAAAATACCCGAACAAAGCTGAATAACATACATATGCATACATACATACATACATACATACATGGATCTTTGGTTATTCGGGCTTTCTCCCATGTAAAATTGGAAGTATCTACACGGGAAAAAACCCGAATAACCAAAGATCCACATACAAATACCCGCGAAAACCTCAGAAAATAAATATTTATTTATTTATATATATATACATACATACATACATATATATACATACATATATATTTTTGTAGATTTTCACAGATACATGTATGCAGGTCTAGGTGTGTTCGGGTCTTTTCCTGTGTAAGATTAAGAGTTTCTTGGCGACGTTTCGGCGAGGTCCCACTCATCATCCTCAGGCTGGTGCTTTCGGCTTCGTGCCAGTGCAAGCAGTGTGTGATCGGAGCTGCCGTCTCTCTATAAGTACTGGTGGTGGGGGCTGGTGTGCTGGGCTGGTTGGCTGTGCTGCTGCCTCTTGATTGGTTGATGGAGCTGATGTTGGTATAATGGGCTATGTGATGGCCTTGTGAGTTTTGTTGTGGAGATATCCTGGATCTTGTGCTGTAATCTCCTGGGTCGTTTGTTTTGTTGTGATCTTTTTTCCATTAGCCTCTCATGTTTTAACGGCTTGGGTAATGGGTTGTGTGATGGGCTTGCGAGTTCTTTTGTTGTGGTATACTGGGTCCTACATTGTAATCTCCTGGGTTGTTTGTGTTTTGATCTCTTTTCTGTTAGCCTCCTGTGTAGTAACTGCTTGGGTAATGGGTTGTGTGATGTCCTTGTGAGACTTATTGCTGTGGTATCCTTGATCTTGTGCTGTGATATCCTGGGCCATTTGCTGTGTTGCAACTTCTTGCGTTCTTGTGGTGTAATTTTCTGAGTTTTCTGATGTGATATCCTGAGCGGGTGGCCGTGATGTAGCATTCTGAGTTTTAGTCTGGCTTCGAGTTTGGGGTCTGGGTGTGTGTTCTTGGCGTGTGTCAGCCTGTTTGGTTTTGGGGTCGGGGGTGTGACAGCTGGTGAGGCAGCTGTGGTCTGTTTTCTGGATGGTGGTTGTCCTTCGTTTATAGGATGGGCTTGGGTCTGGGTCTGATGAGGGGGATTGGCAGTGGTGTCCCATGTTGTTTCGGGTCTGGTGTTGGTTTTCGTGGCTGGGACTTGTTTGTTGGTGAGGGCTAGCTTCCAGATGTCTGGTAGGCGGGAGGTATCGTCCCGTCTATTCATGTTATGGGAATGTTTCTCGATCCCAATGCCTTCCCTGATTATTCTCTTGCTGGAGTGTTCAGTGTTGGATATTAATTTGGTTCCTTCGAAATTAATTTCATGTCCTGTGGCTTTAAGGTGCTGGAAGAGGGAGGAAGTATTTTCTTCTTCTGAGAGCTGCTCAGATTGTCCAGATAGTGGGTGGAGCTTCAGTCTCTGCTGTTGTAGGCTGAGCTTAATTTCTGAGGAACGCTCCTCCTTCCATCACGCGCTCGCCACTGCGTTCCCCAGTTTATGCTCAGTCCTCGTGCAGAGTAGGCAGTTTTTGGATATGCTCTTGGCCGTTTCAGGAAAGCCCTATTTGATTCGTTAATTCTCCTTCTCAGGTTGTATTTAGTTCATTTAACTGTTTTTTTCTCATTTAGCCCTGCGCAGTTGGTTTCCTTCTTTTAATTTCTAGAGTCCCCTGGGAGGCTCTCTCGGCCTCAGGGGCTGCCAGGGGGAAGGCTAGCAAACCTTTACAGCTACTCCCCCCACCTCTTTCCATTGCCTTACTGCCGTTTTTTTTCTTCCGCGTTATTAAAGCGCTCCGTTTTGTTCTGTCCCCCCACCGCACCAAACTCCGTTTTCTTGCAGTTTGGATTCTTTTGGTTCCTTTCGCTTTGTCCTTCACCTGGGAATCTTGGATTGCCCCCAGGAAGTCTCCCGGTCGCTGCAACAGGGCCCTGCAAGGGCACGTAGCAGGCGGCTACCATTTTGAGCACCGCCTCGTGGCCAGGCGCCATTTTGATTTTTGCCTCCTTACCTCTCCAATCGCTGCAGCGTGCTAGTGTTAAGCAGCAGGACCGGCAGGCTTGCTCACGATCGTTTTAACCTCCGAATTTAGTGTATTCTGTTGGAGACTTGTTTTGTTACCTCCATTTGTTGGCTTCCCCCGCAGCCAGCCGTAGCGGCCGCGGTTACTACCCACCTCTCCCGCCCGGTTCCGCCTGGGAAGGCAGTCTGGTATAAGCTCAGCTTTGCCATTAAGGCCTCTGTCGTGCCTTGATCAACTCAATCAGTCTTACTGATTCAAAAAAAAAAAGGGAGGCAAATCAACCTTCAACAATACAAGATCAGAGAAAAATTTAAGAAACAGAGAAAGGTGGCTAATTGAATAAGTTACAAAAAAAACCCCAATATATATATACAAACTAAAAACAAAAGAAATAAACGAATAAGAAATGGGGGGGCGTAAAAGATTTTCCCAGGGCTCCCGGCCTTCGTTGTAGGTCGACCCCGAGGCGCGCCAACCGCCTCTGATCCTTTATCCTCCTCAATTATCTGAAATGGCAGAAGGCAATCCATCAAGAGGCCCTTCTTTAAAGGCCAAAGCAAAAGCTCACCACCTGCGCAGTCAGGCTAAGGAGTCCTCTAGAGCCTCCCAAAGGGACGCCCTAAGACGACACAAGGCCCTAGAAAAAGAAAGAGACAAACGCACCAGACAGGCAGACTCAGTGCTTCCAGCACCAGCCCCTCCTTCTACCTCTACTCCCCCCCCCCCTCCTGTAGCTTTTTCCTCCCTATCCAGGCACAGCTCGCCCTCTCAAGGGCACAGGCCCCTGGAACACCAGCCAGGAGAACTCCAGAGACTACCTTCACACCCACAGCCGCCGGTCTGCACCAGGAGGAACCTCTCATTCAGGCGGTTCCGGAGCAGCTCAGAGCCTGGGTGGAGATGGCTATCCGCCAAGGAATTGCGGAAGGACTCCGGCAGATGGCTTGGTCGGGGTTGCCTCCGCAGGCCACCGAATCCATAAGATCATTCCCACTCATTCCGGAACCATCTCATGGTCAGGTACCTTTTCAAGGGGAGGCTTCCCCCTTAGTCAGGGAGGACGAGGAGGAGGCGGAAGGGGACCTAGTTTTGTGCAGGGAGGAGGAGGAGGAACAATTTGATCTGGGGTCCTTACAATACAACGAACCCCTTCCAGACTCAGAACCATCAGAGGCGGAGATGTCAGAGGACGAAGGGCTCTCCCCCGACCAACCCGCCTTTGTAGGGCTCTTCAAGCCCCAGCTATTCAAATCCCTCCTCTTCAAAGTCAGGGACATCTCAGGTCTAACTACTCAGAGCCCCTCTGATCCCATTCCTCTGGCTCCGGAAGGACTAGAGGACTCTATGTTTAAACAACTTGTGGTGGAGGCCGAGGTCATCCCAACCCCCCCCCACATCTTCCTGGACCTGGTGTCCAAGCAACTGGCCTCAGCTGCCCCCCAGCCCCTTCGGCCCATGATAAAATGTTCTTCAACCTTGACCCAGAGCTCTCCAACCTCCTGAGCACTCCAGAGGTTGATGAGCCCGTTGTGGGCCTGGCCTCTTCCTCCGCCCTCAGTGACCCCTTAGAGGCTCTGAGGCCGGAGGAGAAACGGTCGGAGCTGGCCTTACGGCGAGCTCACCAGTCGGACGCATGGGCGATTAGGGCGGCCACGGCCGCTTCCTTCTTCATCAGGTCATCCATTCGCTGGCTTCACCAGCTTAAGCAACATGTCCCGACTTCCAATACCCGCGCCCATCAGGATATAGCCAAGATTACGGCTGCGGCGGAGTTCGCAGCAGACGCCACCTTTCACTCGGTAAAATTCTCCTCCCGCGCCATTTCCTCCCACGTCTCGGCCTGCTGCCTGCTCTGGCTAAGGCACTGGCAGGAGGATCTCAAGAATAAGGTGAAACTAGCCTCCGCCCCCCTCATAGGAAATAAACTGTTTGGACCTTCCCTGGATCCTCTCCTAGTCGAAGGAAAGAACAAAAAGAAATTCCTCCCATCCCTCACCGGTAAGTCAGAACCCAGATCCCTGCAGCCCTTTCGGAGGGCCCCCTTTCGTCCCTATCCCCAAACCCCCTTCCCTCCCAGGTACCAAAGCCCCCCCCCCTTTGGCTCGGGACAGCCCCAGGACAGGTCCGACCCCTTTGACAGGCACAGGAGAGGCGGTAACTTCAAGAGGCCCTTTCATGGCTCTGGCAGTAGGCCCTTCCGGCGCTCCAGATAAGCCACCTGACTTAATTCCCATTGGCGGGCGACTTAAAACCTTCGCCAGCCAGTGGGACTCTTCCACTTCGGACGCCTGGGTCAGGGACACTGTCAGGCTTGGCCTTGCCCTCGAGTTTCTCTCTACCTCCCCTGATTTCTACATGACATGTCCCATCTACAAGAACCACACCAAATGAAACCTCATGGATTTAGCAATTCAGCACCTACTTGACATACAGGCCATCCAGCCCGTTCCTTCGTCCCAAAGGGACAGAGATTCTACTCACTCTTATTTGTCGTTCCCAAACACTCGGGGGGATGGAGTGCGATTTTGGACTTAAAGCGGCTAAACCGCCATCTTGTATCCCGCAAATTCAAAATGAACACGCTGCAATCCATCCTCTTGGGAGTTAGACAGGGAGACTGGTTGTCATCCATTGACCTCTCTGAGGCATACTTACACATCCCAATCCGGCCCTACCACTCCAAATTTCTGCGTTTCAACTACAATAACCGCCACTTCCAATACGTGGCCCTACCATTTGGGTTGGCCTCTGCCCCCAGGACCTTTACCAAGGTCCTGGCCGCTCTGGCTGCCCACCTAAGAACCATCCCGGTGAGACACCACTGTTACCTGGATGATAGCCTCATCCTATCTTCTTCCAGGGAACAAGCCATCAGGAATACCCAAATTACCCTCACCGCCCTCCAGGAACACGGGTTCCTCATCAATTGGAAGAAAAGCCAATTGGCCCCTTCCACTCGGCTATCCCACCTGGGGATTATAATAGACATGGTCAAAGGGAGGGTGTTCATCTCTCCAGAGAGAATACTCAGCATCCAACGCTCAGTCAAACTCATCAGACAACTTAAGAGGGTTTCCCTCCTCGAACTAACTAAGTTGCTAGGTAAAATGATCTCTTGTATCTCCATTATTCCCTGGGCCCGTTTCTACTCCAGATCTCTCCAGTGGTTTCTGCTCCTGTACCAAAGAGCCAGATCAAGCAACTCAAGGCGCAAGGTCAAGGTCTCGCCGAGGGTTCTCACCTCCCTCCTTTGGTGGAGCAAGGCGTTGATCAACAAGGGCTGCCTCCTCAAGGAGCCCCCAAGACTCACTGTCACCACAGACACCAGTCTGTCCGGATGGGGCGCCCACCAACAGTCCCTTTACAGCTCAGGGCAGATGGTCAGCGTCAGAAAGGCTGTGCAATATAAACTGGTTAGAGCTCCACGCCATCCACCTGGCCCTCCGCAGTTTCCTCCTTCAAATTCAGGGCTGCCACGTTCTCATTCTCACCGACAACATAACAGCCAAAGCTCATGTCAACAGGCAGGGGGGCACTCAGTCATTAAGCCTAATGAGGGAGACTGAGCGCCTCTGTCGGTGGGCAAAGTCTCACCTCCTTTTACTCAGGGCCGACCACATTTTGGGTGTCAACAACACCCAAGCAGACTGGTTGAGCAGGGCCACCATAGACCAGTCGGTGTGGCGCCTCCATCCAGCCCTGTTCAGGGAGGCGACAGCAATATTCGGTCTTCCAGTAATAGACCTGTTTGCCTCCCCCCTCAATACCCAACTTCCAAGGTTCGTTTCGAGATTCCCGTCCCTAGGGGCGGAGAACCACAACACCCTCCGATGTCTGTGGCCCTCGGGCCTCCTCTACGCCTTCCCCCCTCTGGCACTGGTGCCCAGAATTCTTCAAAAGGTACTCCTCGAGAGGGCGGAATTGCTTCTTGTAGCTCCTTATTGGCCCCGTCGTCCTTGGTTCACGGATCTCTGCAGCCTATCTGTAGCCCCTCCCTGGAGGATCCCAGCAGACAGGATCTCCCTGTCGCAAGGCCCCCTCCTTCACCCGGACCCCCAATGGCTCCAACTAGCCGTCTGGAGGTTGAGCGGGAACGTCTGAAGAGGGAAAATTTCTCCACCGAAGTCATTGATACCATTTTAGCAACCAGGCGTCTCTCCACCAGAAGGATTTTCGACGCCACTTGGGTCATTTTCCGCAAATGGTGTGCCAACCTCCTAATTGACCCAACTGACCCATCTATTGCCCAAATTCTCGACTTTCTCCAAGAGGGTCTCAGCAAGGGACTGTCCCCCAACACACTAAGGTGTCAGGTGGCAGCTTTATCCACTATCATTGCCTGCGAGGGGGTTAGCTCCCTCTCTCACCATCCCCGCATCCGAGCATTTCTGAGAGGGGCCACAAACTTACGGCCACCGTCCCTTCACCGGTATCCGACCTGGGACCTCAACAGAGTCCTGACTTCTCTCACTAAACCACCCATCGAACCCCTAAGAGAGGTCTCGCTCCAGTTCCTATCCTACAAGGTAGTGTTCTTGGTGGCTATCACATCAGCCCGTAGGATTTCAGAGATCGCTGCTCTGTCGGTTAGGAAAGATCTATGCGTCTTCCATCCCGACCGGTGGTCCTCCGACTTGACCCTTCCTTTCTACCCAATATTAACTCAGTTTTCCACTGGGCTCAAGAACTTATCCTCCCCAATTTTTGCCCTAGGCCAACTCATGAAAGGGAGAGACAATGGCACACTTTAGACATTAGACGTGCCTTGCGAATCTATATCAAACGTACTCAGACCTTCTGTAGGTCCGAGGCCCTGTTTATATCTTTTCAACCAAAGTCACAAGGGCTTAAGGTACCCTCAACTACCATAGGCCATTGGATAAGGGCGGCCATTTCCAAGGCATACCAAGCCCAGGCCCTCCAAGTTCCCAGGGGTATCATGGCTCACTCCACCAGGAGTGCGGCAACTTCAGCCACCTGGGCTACCTAGGCCCCAATACTCGACATTTGCCGGGCAGTAACTTGGGCCTCCCCGTCGCCCTTCATTAGGCATTACAAAATTGACAGGTATGCCGCAGCGGGGGCTTCTTTTGGTAGAAGAGTCCTTCAGAGGGTAATCAGGGAACCCGAGGAGTCTATAGACCAGACGGTGTCCCCCCCCCATAGGACAGGCCCCAGCTTTGGTATGTGCCACTATCTGGACGATTCGAGCAGCTCTCAGGAGAATGGGCGTTGGTTCTTACCTGACATGCCATTTCTATGAGAGTTGTGATGATTGTCCAGCCCCTCCCTTTCTGTCTTTCACCGTCTGGGGGGGTCTTGTTTCGGCCAATGCACCTTAAGTCTAGTAAGAGGAGGACACGAATGCCTGTTTTTTCCTCTTGTCTTCGCATAAACTGGGGAACGCGGTGGCGAGCCACGTGATGGAAGGAGGAGCGTTCCTCAGAAATTAAGCTTAGCCTACAACAGCAGAGACTGAAGCTCCACCCACTATCTGGACGATCCTCACAGCTCTCATAGAAATGGCGTGTCAGGTAAGACCAACGCCTATTCTCTTCTGACTGAGTTTTTTTGTTGTGCGATGCGTGCATTTATTCTTCTGTTGGTTTGTCCAATGTATGTGGCTGGGCAATTGTTGCATGGTATTTCATAAACTCCTTGGTTTTCTAGCCGGATCTTGTCTTTGGGGTTTCTTCTTATATATATATGCAGGTCTTGGCATGTTTGGGTCTTTTCCCATGTAAGATTGAGAGTATCTTGGTAACGTTTCAACGAGGTCCCACTTGACTTCTTCAGGCTGGTGCTTTTGATTTAGTGCTTGTGCGAGCTTTGTTGCCAAGATACTCTCAATCTTACATGGGAAAAGACCCGAACAGGCCAAGGCCTGCATACCTGTACCCGTGAAAATCTACAAAAACAAGTATATGTATGTATGTATGTATGTATATGTTATTGCTTATAATACTTCTCAATCTTACCTAATTCCCAAATGAATTACAAAAAAAAATTTTGTGGTAAAGAAGTGCTTGTATAAAGAGCTATCTCCAGATTAAAGTTCTAATTGCATATTTCATGTATGATACTGTGTATATTTTTTTCTGTGTGGTTTTCAGTTGTGAGGATTCAGCCAGCTGTAGTTTATTCAAGAAGATGAAATTAAAGAAACCTGAAAAAAAGTTTGGGAGAATTCCGTGCTGATTGTGAACATCTCATGAATCCATATTTGAATCAACAGTTGGAATAGCTTTAGACATATGTCACTTACTGTCTTTTGAACTTGTGTGCGTGGAAGGTGTCCTTTTTGTGTACAACATGTTGTTTAGCCATGTTTTAATTTGGTACCTTTCTTCTGGGGATAGATTCAAGGAAAGGAAAATTTAAGTGGACTCGTAAGATACATGTTGTTTCTATAAATAATCAAGGTGAATTCCTCTCATGCTAACTCAGTTTCATATGCTTAAGCTAGTTACAGTAAAAATGGATGGCATTCAGGCTTACAAGAGTTTTTAAAAATGTTACTTAATAAATATTTAAATATGTTTTACTTTATTTATATTTAAATTCATTTAAAGGTAAATGAATGCATATGAAAGTTGGTCTTTGCCCTGGCGCCACTTCCAAAAGAATGGCCACTGGTACATCACTCAAAATGAATGAAACAGTAACCTGAAATAATAAGCAAGTCAAAAATCAAGCCTATATTATGATCTTATTGTATATTTCATAACATCGGGCATTCATTAGTACAGAAAGTCTTTAATTTATGATCCCAGTTGGGGCCCAAATTTCTGTCAGAAATTCTTGAGGTTGTCAATCAAACTGGATCTAATGTTACAATTTTTAAGAGTGTTGTTAAGGCAAATCATGCAGTTAAGCTAACTATACAGTCCTTAAGCAAATCCAACTTCTCCAGAGGGGGTTATTTTGCCATTACTATGTGTACATCCTAAGCAGGTTACACGAAATTACAGGAATTAGAATGTAAGATTAATAATAACAAACCAAGAACTCTGTTATAGGGCTTACTAGCACAAAACTTTTTAACAGACAACCTCTCATAAGAGAAAATAGTGTTTAATACTAATACCTGTATTACGATTGTAAAGGCTATGAAATGGCTACAAAATATAGATTGGGAAGCAGGAATAAAAATTAATAAAGCAAAACCAAAAAGATAAATAATCAGCAGATCAGGTAGTCAACTATAAACTATAAGTTATAATACATGAGGAATATACTAATTTCAGACTGCATGATCAGCTTCTGTAATTCAATTAAATATTAAATATGTGGGGAAAAAGTTAAAAATGCGTAATAAGCACTAACAGGAAAGAGAAACAATACAAGGTTGAAATATAAGTGTCAGAGTGATCCTGAAATGGTTTCCAGCATTAATACAATTAATTAATACATTAATACAAAATTAATCAAGATATTACTCAAGCTTAATGTCTTGTTTTACAAGTAGTCCTCAACTTATGGCTACAATCGAGCTCCAAATTTCCTTGGCTAAGCAAGACAATTAAGTGAATTTTGCCCCATTTTCTGACCACAATTGTTGGTTAATCATTGCAATTGTTAAATTAGTAACATGGTTTGAATCTGGTTTCTCCATTGACTTTGCTTGTCAGAAGGTCACAAAAGGTGATCACAAAACCCCAGGACACTCCCTCATAAATACATGCCAGTTGGCAAGCAGCCAAAATTTGATCACATGACTATTGGGATGCTGCAATGGTTGTGTGAAAAGTGGTAAATTGGGGGCTACGTGTATTTAGTAATTAATTAGTTTATTGACCATTTTTTTCTCCAAGGGGCCAATTTGATATATATGTTAATCCTTATATTTAAATTAATAAAATCCAGTAGATTTCTTAGGTTAAAAGAATTTTTCACTAGGTTTCATATCAATGGAAGAATTTTGGACTCCTCAGGATTGTCAATCAATATTCAGGTTTCTAATGGCAAAGAAATAGCCTAATAGTCCACACAAAGATGAAACAAAACTCAGAGAGCCTTCAGATTTTTGTTAACAATGACAGCATATATACTGGGAGAAAGAATTGTGAGATGATATTTAACAAGCACTGTTATAATACATTAAGTGGAGGGAAACTCTGAAAGACGTTGTTAAGGGAGTTTGTGTTACAACCCTATTCCTGAATCAGATGGAAACTTTCCTGCATATTTTATATACCGTGTTTCTCACAAAATAAGGCCGGGCCTTATTTTTTTTTTGCCCCCTGAAAAAATGGCTAGGCCGTCTTTTCAGCGGTGACTTAATTACCCCCCTTGCATCGGGTAGGTGGGCGGCGACAGCTTGGATATTGACCTCGGTGTTGGTGGGGCACTTCGTATCGGGAGACCTTCCGCCACCATTGCTTTCCCTTCTCCCTTGCTGCCACGGCGTTAGAGCAACGCTGCGGCGTTTGGCGCAGCCACGTGCGGCCAGTCAGGGCTCCTCCCTGCAACCGGAGCCTGGCGGAGACACTCGGCTTCAGGCACTCCTGTCGCTGCCTTCCCTTTGCCTTCGAAGGTAAAGCCAATTATTTTAAAAATGACACCCTACTACAACAAAGCCTCCCATGCCCGAGAGGGCAGCCCAACCCCACGTCGGGAGGCGAATCTCCTAAGGCCGCAGCGCAGGATTGGCCCACCTCAGGAGAAGTGCCCAGCCGCCATCCCTGCCTGGCGCTGGGCAGAGTGTGAAGAGCTTCTGGGACGCCCAGCGCAGGCGGGCCCTCCTTCCCTGCAGCTGAGCTCTCACCAAGGCAGCGAGCGCCTCCCCGCTGGACCCTTCGCTCATCCCGCCAGGGCCACGCCAGAGCCGTGTGGGCTGGGCAGAGCCAGGAAAGTGAGCCGCGGATGCGTGCCCGCCTGCCAAGCAAAAGAGCCGGGCCAACCTGAGCTTGGCTTCCTTCCCAAGTCCCTCCAGCGCAAACCCAAAGGTGCCACCGGAAGAGGCTGCCCGCCGCTCAGGGACCGCTGCTTCCCTGGCCAGCGGAGAGAGCCCGAAGCCGCCTGTCCTTTCCACCCCTCGCCCAGCCCATCCCCGTCCCCACGCATCTCCAAATGCACCGGCATTTCCAAACGCTGCACTGGAACGGGCATCAGGCAGAGGCGCTGACTCGGCGGGGCTCAGCTCAGAGGAGGACGCAGCACAGGCCGTCGCCTTACCTCCCTGTCCACAGATGGGTGGGCGCTATCACTGCCTCGGGTAGCCTCTCCCAGTGGCCCCTTCGGGTTCGGGCTGGAGGGACTTGGGAAGGAAGCCAAGCTTGGGTCAGCCCGGCTCTTTTGCTTGGCAGGCAGGCGCGCACCCGCAGCTTGCTTTCCCAGCTCTGCCCAGCCCACATGGCTCCGGCGCAGCCCTGGTGGGATAAGCGTAGGGTCCAGCGGGGAGGCGCTCGCTGCCTTGGTGAGAGCTCTGCCGCCGGGAAGGAGGGCCCACCTGTCAGCTGTGCTGGACGCCCCAGGCAAAGCTCTTCATGCTCTACCCGGCGCCAGGCAGGGATGGCGGCTTGGTGCTTCTCCCAGGGTGGGCCGATCCTGCGCTGCGGCTCTGGGAGATTTGCCTCCCTACGTGGGGTTGGGCTGCCCTCTTGGGCAGGGGAGGCTTTGTTATAGTAGGGTGTCATTTTTAAAAGAATTGGCTTTACCTTCGAAGGCAAAGGGAAGGGGGCGACAGGAGCGCCTGAAGCCGAGTGTCTCCGCCAGGCTCCGGTTGCAGGGAGGAGCCCTGACTGGCCGCATGTGGCTATGCCAAACGCTGCAGCGTTGCTCTAACGCCATGGCAGCAAGGGAGAAGGGAAAGCAACGGTGGCGGAAGGTCTCCCGATACGAAGTGCCCCACCAACGCCGAGGTCACAGTGCTTTCCAGCCCTCTCTAAGCCATTTACAGACTTACCATATTGCCCCCAACAATCTGAGTTCTCATTTTACCAACCTCAGAAGGTTGGAAGGCTGAGTCAACCTTGAGCCTAGTAAGACTTGAACTGCTAGCAGTCAACAGAAGTAGCCTGCAGTACTGCATTATATCTGAGATGTTTTCTCAATTTACATTTATGCCCTGGGCTCATATTTCTTTTAACTGTTGATTTGGTTGGGGCTTTTCCTTCTGCTCCTCAAGTTTATTCCTTTTTCTCATTGTATCTTGACCTTACCATGGATATGGTTTGCCCTTGCCTTCTTCAGAGTCTAATAAATAGTCCCAGAACTGCCACTCAATTGCTAATAAGGTCTGACCTTACTTGGCATTTATGGTCAAGTTGATGCTGTTTTGTAAACGCTTTTGTTATTCTGAGCCAAACTACAAATTACAATTTTCTATGGAGAATGAACATAAATAATAGCATTATTTGATGATGTTGCTCAAAATAGTAACCAGGCTTATTTATGTTGAAAAAAATAAACAACTTGTGCATGAAACAGTCAGATAATATGCAGAAAAAGAAGTTAAGGAACTTTCTTCGTCTTCTTTTGTTCTCCACTGCAAATATAGCTTCTAAAAAACGCTCAGTAGAAAACTCATATAATTGCTCATTATCTTTTGTTTCGTCTTCGTTTCTGATATGTGTAATTAATTTGTCTCCTTATTGTATTACATAAAGTTTTCTTATAATACTTTCTGACATATTACATGCAAACAGTATCTGCATAATTGGTAGTAGATGGGAGAAAAGTTCTCTCTTGCCTATCCTTCCTGTATCTGGCAGGCCTTCAGTTTCATATTTTCTTTCAATCTGCCATATTTTTAGAACAGACTGAGACTGTAGAAAATAGTAGAAGTACTCCAAGATAAGTGCGTTGAGTTTCCACTCTATACCCTGCAAACTTTTACTTTTGAAAATTAAACCTACTTCTAATTATAGTACAAAATGTGTATTAATTAGCATGCAGTTAAGATATAAAATACATATAAGCACCTCAGTAATGGAATACAGTATAGTTAATACACACACATCTCTCAAATCTGCTTCTATTTCTTTTTGGTTATCATTTATATTACCTTGTGGTTCACTACCTAGAGTCAACATATGGTATGGGGAGCTGTTATAAAAATGTAAACCAATAAATTAGAAATGTATTCATTTTATTAAATTCATTTTATTTTCTTGCCTTTGAATATTAGGAGAGAAAAGTGAAAATTTCACAGTAATTAGCTACTAAAACTACTTGATCTAGAGCTTCAGACATAGTCTAATTTGCAATGGTTACTCTAGAAATAGTCTAATTCGATCTAGAGAGCCATAGAAGCTCTGATCATACAAAACCCAGAACCATGGAACTATTATTCCTTAAATCAATCAGAATTGACTGGCTTCTACCAATACACTAAACCATTAACATGGATTCCTCAGTCATAGTGGTTGTGTTTAGATAAGACACTGAGTTACAGACAGTTTATTCTATGGCTTAGTGTGAATCTCGTCAAAGAAAGGTTGAGCTCTGTTTCAAACAGGAGAAAAGACAGATGGCTGGAGTTTGTTTTCAGCAGATTGGACTAGCTTTACGTGGTGCCAGAATATGCCAAATGTTGTAGAATTTGGCACAGGAGAATAAGGAACACTCGTGCCAAATATCAGTCAGATAAGTTAGGGAAATACTGTGCAAAAGAAAGAATAGTAAAGAAACTCAATTCTTCCCAAATGTAATAAAGCTGATTGACAAGCAAAATTTAAGACTTTACTTTTGCTTATAATGAATCAATAAGTTAATCTCGTTTAACTAACTAGCTAATTGAAAAGAGGACTATCACATTTCAGGCAACAAATTAGGCAATAAGGCAAACTATAAAAACACAGTTTTACTCCACGCCACCAGAATCCCTTAAGAAACTTTGACTAACGCCATTAAACAGATTGAGAACTTTTGTGGAAAAGGACAAGCATCAGACTTATTCTTAGAGTCTTTTGTGAAACTTTGAAATATTTGTGGACTTCAATACAGGTTCACTTATGGGGCAGAAGATATAATATGTAGTGGTACTAGCTTACCACTACTTGTAGGTTTCCGTCCCTATAGTATTGTAGGAAGAAAGCACTAGGCAAGGAAACAAATAGGGCAATATCAGTGTAGAGATGCTGAACAAAAGGAAGAATTAGTATGTTGTGGCTGAGGATAAGTAATATAGAATACAACAGACTCTTTAGGACCTCGCAAGGCATGGGAATGTCCTATGGTCATCCAGTGTATATTTGAGATAGATTATTGCTTTCTATTTTCAAGGCAATAGAATTAAAATATAATTCCATGGCAGTCCCAAAGGTGTTTTTTCAAGAGGCAATTGTACTTTCCAGCTTTTCTTGGAAGACGTTTGACGTTTCACTTCTCATCCAAGAAGCTTCTTGGATGAGAAGCGAAACGTCTTGGAAGAAAAACCGGGAAGTCCAGTTGCTTCTTGAAAAAGCATCTTTGGGACAACCATGACCTGGGTGACTGAGAATCTCCATAGATAATTCCATGGCAGTTTCTGTATGTCAAATTTTCTCATGTTCTCTCTAGTAAATCCAGTGGGTAAAAGAGGTTACATTGGTGCAGGGTGCATAGGGTGCAGGGAGAAGTAGAAAATGGAACATTCTGTCCCCGAGCCTTTCAAAATGATCTTGAAGTCAAAATAAAGCACCAACAAAATGAAATAAACATGATTTATTAAAATTAGAGTACTGAAAAGTTGGGTAGCATGGCAGAAGAAACTAATGAAAAATTTACCTCAAAAAGAGCAAGAAAGGAGATACCCAAAAAGGCTAGTCTCAAACATACCTAGTAAGGAAAACAATGAAAGAAGTCAGTATGGCTGTACAAAAATAAATACATGAAAAGTAATATTTCCAGCAATCTGTGAAGATGGCAAATACTAAGAGTCAACAAAGAAAATATTCTTACTTTGACCTATTACTCCAATAACAGACAATTATGAAGAAAATGCTGAAGGAGCATTACAGTTTAAAACTGATAAAGCAATACACAGGAAATATTTATTTGGAGTTCAATTTTCCAAGTTTAAATCAACTGCATTTTAAGAAACAAAGAAAATAATTCCCGATGTTAGAGATTAGCTATACCCATTTTCCCTCCAGAAATCCTGGAAAACAGCAGGGCCAGACAACTGAATAAAAGTGCATATTATATAAAATCTGTGATCTGATCTGGTGCTGGAAAGATTGCATAACAGATGATAAAGCCATCTGTAAATATCTTAAAAACAATGCCATGTTTAGTAGAAATTGTTTTGTGCTGTCAATTACATACAGAGCCAACTTTTTATACAAACTCAAGGTTTTTTTTTTTTTTTTGCAGTTGTATATTCCTAATAGCAGTATAACAAACATGTTACAAAATACAAATGTTCTGCTTAGTGAGTGAAAACACAAAAGCTTATTATTCAGATAATCCAGAGAGACAAAACATCAGTTCAGGAACAAGCCAAATGTGGTCAGTTTCCAGTTCTAATTTCATTTGGGTAGGAAAGAATCCAGAAAGAGGGTTGGTTGCACAGAAAGGGGGTTGGTTGCAGGTGGATGGATGAAACATTCAGTGCCACAAAGAAATAGACTGCAGCTTCCTTCATGCATCCTTTTTGCAGCTTCCTTCATGCACCCCAAACAAGATGGATCAGCAAGTATTACAGGACCAATTGGCAAAAGAAAACTCAGGACCGTATTGGTTGGAAACATTCATTCTGCACTGAATATGGCTAAAATGATGATCATGATATGTCCTGGAAATCTTTCAAACTAATATTTTCTTTTCATTGGCATTTGAGCATATTTCCAAGTAAATACAGAAGTCCCCAAACTATGTATGGTACTGTTTTCCTAAGTGTGGTTCTTAGGGTCTTTGCAGACCTCAAGGGGCTTATAGAAACAAAGTGTAGTTAAGTTATGCTGGACTTAGAATTTCATTTTTTAAAGTAAAAGAATCTAAACAAAATAAGATTAGAAATTAACTGAAAACAATAGCAATAACAATAGCATTTAAACTTATATACTGCTTCACAGTGCTTTTACAGCCCTCTCTAAGTGGTTTACATAGTCATCATATTGCTCCCAACAATCTGGGTCCTCATTTTACCGACTTTGGGAGGATGGAAGGCTGAGTCAACATTGAGCCTGGTAAGATTTGAACTGCTAAATTGCAGGCAGTCAGCAGAAGTAGCCTGCAGTACTGAATTCTAAACACTATGCCACCACGGCTCATAGAATTGGAAATAATACTATCTGTATTTAGAGTTTCTACAATGTAGCTGACCTACAGTTAATCAAAATAAATGTTTCTAAACTACGGTATTTTTTCCATAAAACAGGTTCCATCTTTCTTGTTTCAAACTGCCAAATAAAGGATTTTTGTAATCTTTTGTCCCCAAAGCTTGAGAAACTTGGAAAAATCAAGAACAAGGCATTCATATATTTGCTATAATCTAAGAGCTTTCAATGGGTAAAAGTTTAATCTGTTTTTCATTTGATTTGATTTTGATTATAAATAAAATGGGTGAAAATCAGAGGTGGGCTGCTACCAATTTGCCCCAGTTTGGGCAAACCCATAGCTAATTTTATGGCCAGTTTGGCAAACTGGCCAATCCCGCCCTTGGCTGGCCCCGCCCCACCCATTTCACCAGTGGCGGCATTCCAAAAAAAAAATTCTACCTGTTACGTGGGCGTGGCTTGGTGGGTATGGTGTGGCTTGGTAGGCTTGGCTTGGTGAGCTTGGCAGGGGAACGATACTGTAAAATCTCCATTCCCTCTCACTCCTGGGGGAAGGTTACTGCAAAATCCCATTCCCTCCCCACCCCACTAACCTGCTTTCCAGCTCCGTTCTCCTGTGCAGGGCAACAAAAGAAGACCCAGCTGATCCTTTGTGATACCAGCTTTTGTCAGATTCAGCACACAAGCCTATTTTCGAGCCATCTAATTTGACTCAGAATCTATTTCTGCAAGATTAAAAATGGTAGGGGTGCAGCAGACATAAGAGGAAAACATGAGCAAAATTCCATTATGTGAAAAGGGAAACTTATACAACATGACAAATAATTTCCCAGAGCACTGGAATACTATATTACTATGAGCCATCATTCAGTTATCTTATTCCACAGGTGTTAGGAATTCCTCTTGAAATTGAAAATGATGTGAGTCTTTTAGGATAGGTGTTCATCACTTGCAATTGTAAATATCTAAATTTGGTGAAAAAGAGCAAAATCAAGGTTGCAGCTCCTATTTTAATAGTATCTATCTTGATAGTATCATCATCTGCCACTTGCCACCCTATACAACAAGAGTAGCATCACCTACTGGCATATTTTAGCATCTTACAGCATCTAGTACTCCGTACTACTTTAAAATTGAACAGAAGATCTGTTTACTTCTTGGTTCAAGGGAGGTATTTTTCAATCTGGGGATGGGATAATAGTTGATAGATTAGAGGGATCCTCGAATAGTCAGGGGACAGTTTCATTCTGGGGGCCTGCAGCCTTTTTTCCATCCATTTCAAGCAGTGTTTGTGATGTTTTGGGAACTGAGAGCAAAAGGCTAGTAGGGTTGTGCATGGTCTGTATGTTTCTCAAATCATGGCAGGGACCTCAAACTCCAGAAATTCTGATCAGGATTTTTCCCCCACCAAGCATCCCACTTTAGAAGAGTTGGAACCAGAAGGGCAGCTATTGGGCGGGTATATGTGTCTGTTGCTGGTGTTTTGTCTTGCTGATGAAATTACTGGCTGTTACAGCTCCAATTTTCTCTTGGTTTATTTGCAAAATACAAGATTGCAGATAAATTTTTGGTGAATCAATAAATGTTGTAATGCTTGCAAATTCTTCTTAATGAGAACATGGAATATGAAAGTGGGCAGGAAAGGGGTTGTTCTGCCTTCCTCACCTGGAGTAAATATTTTGGATATGCCAAAAAATATTCTTGAAAGAATTTGGATACCAATTCATCTTGCAAAACCTATGGGGCTAGAGGTGGGGGAAATATGTAAATACCATCTTGCCATAACTGCAAAAGTTCAGTTATTAATCTCACTATCAACAACTCAAAGAATCTAAATAATTGAAACAGTTTCTTTCAAATGATTTCAAATAAGGTCTGTGTACCATAAAATGTACCATTAGGAAAGGAGGAAGGGATAGAAAAAGGATGGTCCAAACTAACAGGTGCTTTTAACAGAACTGAAATAATTTGGAAGGAAGTGGGATAAGAATTGTCCACTGTCCAGGTTCTCTGTGTGGAATTATTTCTTTTGGCCACAAATTCAAACTTTGGTCTGAAAAAGAAATAATATTTCTTGCTTCATTATGTTTCTTTCTGATCTAGCTTTTGACTCATCTGAGAACTGTACGGCTTAGCCCTGACAGGAACAGTAATAAAGATGCAGTGTGTTGTTTATTATTTCAATGAATAGTTTAGAGAAAAAGGCAGGTGTTTGGGGAGTGCCTTCACCAACCATTTGTTTTTGTTTGCCGTAATTAGGCATCCCATCATATTCAGGCTGTATCTTAAGATTGCTATGCATGGTATATTCTCTATTGCACTGCAAGATGAAAATTGATCACCAATCAATACTGTGTAATGATTTAATGCTCACCACAGTAAAAGCTGGTTGGTGGAAATTAGAATTGTGTATGTGTGTGTGTGTTTTCCAGTCTAATATTGAAAAGAAGCCGCAGTTCTGTGAAAATGAGACAACTTGGGATGTATTTGGTTAAGAATACTAACTCCACTCAGGCTGAACTAAATGTAGCAGATCTGAAATATTTAGAGTTTCATTCCCGTTATAACAAAAATGGTTGAGATTTTCTAAATTCTAAAATGAATGGCTTCAATTGGAAGTGCAATTATAATGGGAAAAATGTAAACTTTGTGGCACCCCATAGTGAATAATTGCTTGCATGACCTCTCTTCTTCCACTACCACTGACTGATACTGACCACAGAGAAATACTGCTCAGCACAGTGTTCCCAACTCTAAATCCTCCATGTCCAGAAGAATATTGTGTTTACTGTATTTGGAAATTGCTAAGAGCTCTAAAACAATGAAAAAGGTTGCATGCCCTATATGTTTTGATGAAGGTTATCCACTAGGATCAATATAATTTCTGTCTATTACCTGAATCCTGATTGAAATAGATCTATATAATCCCAGGAAGAGGCACACCACTGCCTCCTAAGATTTTGATAACCTTCTTCCAGCTCTTCACACTCCTACTTACTTTCCAAAGGAAAATAGATACTGCCCACAAGTGGCCAAAGTCATCATCACTTCCTTGGAGTCTACAAGCTGAAGAGTATCCAAGATAATTTTGCAAAACACAACTTTAATCATATACACTAATCATCTAGAGCAGGGTTGTCAAACTCACATCATCATGGCAGCATCATGTGACGTATCGTGACTTTTTCCCCCTTTGCTAAACTGGGTGTGGGCATGGCAGGGCTGCGAGTTTGACAGCCCTGATCTAGAGTCAACCACATAGAATTTGATGGATGGATGCACAGACAGAATGAATGAATGAATGAATGAATGAATGAATGAATGAATGAATGTATTTCCTCTGACCACACCCATATAGAGTCAAAGGAATTTTATCTTATCTGGTCTCATTTGTTTTTGGCCTTCTGGCTCTGCCGCCTCCATAATCTCTCAGTGTACCAAGGAGAGTCCCTCATGATTGGTGGGAGGGAGTCACTTGGTTGGCAAAATATAAAAAAGATGTTGAGACTCCAGGAAAAGTGCAGAGAAGCAACAGATAATTAGGGGACTGAAGGCTAAAACATATAAATAATGGTTGTTGCTGGTAGTCCAATGAAAAAAAGGACTAGGACTGACATGGTAGCAGTGTTCACAAAGAAGAGGAGCTCAATCTAGTCTCCAAAGCACCTGAAGGCAGGATGTCAGCCCTCAACATATCTTCCTCTCTTGTTTCTCTGCTATTTCTCTGGGCTGTCATGACAAAGGTGGGAGGGGGGAATCTTGTTAAAGAAAAAAAACTGGAAGTGTTTGCATTCCTTCCTGGGTTAGAAAAGGGAGGGGGGATTCTTTTCTTTGGCTTTCCGTTTCCTGGTTATCTTCTGTCCTTTTTTTTATCAAAATATGTCAAGTCATCTAACAAGACCCTTCATCACCATCTGGAGATCATCACATGAGAATATTCAGAACTTTTGGTTGGAAGAATCACTTCGGGGGGTGGGAACAAACCTAAGTCTTTATATATGGTTTCACTCACCAATTTCTCAGTTTCGGAATTGTTTTGTAGCTACCAGTTTATTTCTCAGTAAAAGATTAACTTTGCTCCATCGCATTGAGTCTGAGTTTTACTTTCTTGGGATTTAAAAGGAGCGCAAATTGACACAGGACAAGAAGCAATGGATGGAAACTAATCAAGGGGAGAAACAATCTGGAACTAAAAAGGAATTTCCTGACAGTGAGAATAATTTACAGTTTGCCTCCAGAAGTTGTGCATGTTCCAAAACTGAAGATTCTGTTATTCTATTCCGAAAGAAGTTGGAAACATTTTTATTAAGTATTCTAGTCCATTTTTTGCATTTATAGATGCTACTTTCTTTTGAATTAAAAATATAAAATATACTTCATGTTATTTTATTTATTTGTATTCTGCCTTTATTGTTCTTACAAATAACTTATTGTTGTGGCTCCGGGTTTGGATTCTGCTCCTGTGGCAGATATGAATGAGTTCAAGTGATGAGGACATGGCAGCAAAATATGAGCCTGCATTGCTTAGTGATTGGGATAGTAACCAGGATGAGGAGATGGATGTAACAAGGGAAGATAGACCTGAAATAATAGAGTTATCAGGACCTTTGACCTCCTCTGGTTCTTTATCTGATCAGCAGCCGGGAATGGCTGACAGGGAAGGCAGGAGAGAGTTTTCCAGCGGAGATGAGAATCTGGAAAACTTATGGTTAGATGTAAGAAACAGAAGGAGGCTAAGAAGACAAACCCAGTTAGAAAGGAAGTGTAGAGCTAGTCAATAATTAGGGAAATTAGCACGCTTCATAAGTGAATAAAAGGACACGTCTGGGCTGGTGGAATTCACCAGAAGCAAAGTGACTAATTGGAAGTGAAGACATGCAGCAAACTCTCTGAGGCTTGAGATTTACTGGCACGCCAAGGTTGCTGGACAGAGTGGGGATTTATTGCTGTATATTGGAATTTACTCCAGCCGTTCTCTTGTGGGTGGTTTGTTTTTGAGTTGAAGTAATTCTGAAACAGCTGCTTTTTGTTTTGCTCGCCTGAAATTAAAGGGGAGACATAACATTTTTGCTTCTGGCCACACAAACCATCTTTAACCCAAGATGGATCAAAACCAACTGCAGCGTTTGGTGGAGCAGCAACAGCAACAGATAAATCAATTGATTCAAAGCAATCAGACTCTTCAAAATCAGGTGACACAACTGGTGAATCATATTTCCAGCTTGCAAAGCCCTGCTGCTGCTCCCTCAGCCCCTCCCTTGAGGAAAAGCCCAGTATCCATGCTGGGGAAATTTTCAGGGCAAACGGACATGTTCCCGGCATTCATGGTGCAGTGCCAATTATTTCTATGAGGCCTGAAGACTTCCCAAATGACCAGGCTAAGGTAAGATTTATGATTAACCTATTATCTGGGCAGGCTGCCAAATGGGCTACTCCCTTGTTAATTCAAGATAGCCCGTTGTTGGACAATTTTCAGGGTTTTCGACAACAAATGAGAGTTATGTTTGAAAATCCAATTAAAATACAAACTGTGGCTAGACGGTTATGGGACATTTATCAGGGGAAACGTTCCCTGCAGGAATACATTGCAGAATTTCATTTGCTGTGTATGGACTCTCACTGGAACGAACCGGCTCATATGGATGCGTTCCAGGAAGGTTTGTCTGATGCCATCAAGGATGAGTTAGTCCATGCAGAGTGAGCTTCAACTCTGGATGCATTGGTAATCCAGTGCTTACGTATTGAAGCCCGTTTACAACAGCGCGGAAGTAAACAGCCCGTTGTGGAACCACCTTTTTTTTCTCATGCACGGACCACGCCACCAAAAATTTTTCAAACCACGGTTAGGACTGAGGAGCCGATGGAGTTGGGTGCACTCCGCCCTCGCTTAACGGCACGAGAACGTTCGAGAAGGTTCCAGGAAGGCTTGTGCCTTTATTGCGGGGGTCCAGGGCATTTTGCAAATTCCTGCACTTGGAGAGGGACTCGCAGACCTGTGCCCGAAACCACTCCTGGCCCGTCGAGAAACGGGGTAGGCCCGACCTCGGGGAAACCCTAGGTCGGGCACGTTCTACACCCCCACCCCAAATTGCTGAAGTAAATCCTGGCCCTCCTCGGCATTTACTTTTGGACACTTGTATCTTTTTGCAGTCCCAGAAGGAGGGAATTCCCGCCGTTGCGCTGGTGGATTCAGGGGCTACAATCAGCTTTATGGACTGGGCTTTTGTCAAACATTTTGAAATCCCACCCATTAAGGTGGAAACCGTAGATGGGCGTGAACTCAAGTCTGGGCCCATTCATTTCGCCACCCAGCCAGTGCGTATGCTTATTGGGGATCATGAGGAGGCAATAAGTTTTTATGTCACCTCGAACCTTCATCTCCCTTTGGTTCTCTGCCTGTCCTGGCTGCGTTTGCATGATCTGTTGGTGGCTTGGGCGCAGAATGCCATTTCTTTTCCAAGTCTCCAGTATGTGGAACACCTAAGACATAGCTGCACTGGCCAAGACATCACTGCTCCTGCTGTCTCAATACCTTCGGAGTTACCAGACTTCTCCGATGTTTTCAGCGAACAGGAGGCAGATCAATTATCACCACATCGTGCTTATGATTGTCCCATGGACCTGATACCGGATGCTCCATTGCCAAAGGGGCGGTTATACTCCATGTCGGAGCCCGAGTTGGTTGTGCTTCGAGAGTTTTTAGATAAAAACTTAGCTCGGGGATTTATACGACCTTCGTCGTCCCCTCTTTCGGCTCCCATTCTTTGTGTTAAAAAGAAGTCGGGAGAGCTCCGTTTATGCTGCGACTACCGACGGTTGAACTCCATCACAGTGAGGAATAGCTATCCCTTGCCGCTCATTCCGGAATTGATGGAGCGGTTGCGGGAGGCAACTATCTTCACTGAACTCGATCTGCGTGGGGCCTACAACCTGGTTCAGATGCGCAAGGAGGACGAGTGGAAGACGGCGTTTGGCACTCGTTATGGTCATTTCGAGTACACCGTCATGCCATTTGGTTTGACCAACGCTCCTGCTGTATTCCAGCATTTGATGAACAACATTTTCCGGGACATGCTGGATAGGTTTGTCGTGGTGTATCTGGATGACATTTTAATCTACTCTCAGTCCAGAGATCACCACCTTCAGCAGGTTTGTCAAGTGCTTCAGCGTCTTTGGGAGCATAAACTCTACGCGAAACTGGAGAAGTGTTTCTTTTTTCAGTCGTCGATAGAGTTTTTAGGGCATATAATCTCTCCCGAGGGCATTGCTATGGACCCTAAAAAAGTTGAGGCCTTGTGTAGTTGGGAAGCCCCTCGTCGAGTCAAAGACGTGCAACATCTTCTGGGGTTCACCAATTACGATAGGACCTTCATTCCGGACTTTGCTAAGTTAATGGATCCCATCACTCAGCTCCTCCGTAAGAAAGTCCCATTTCGGTGGGGGCCTCTGCAACAACAAGCTTTTGAAACTTTAAAGAAAGCATTTGTGGCCGAGCCAATATTGAGGCATCCTGATCCAAATCGTCCATTTGTGGTCGAGACAGATGCCTCTAATGTAGCTATCGGGGTGGTATTGTTGCAAGCTCTGAAGAATGGCGCGCCTCTTTTCCCCTGCGCATACCATTCTAGGAAGCTCATAGCTTCTGAGCGCAATTATACCATCTGGGAAAAGGAGTTGTTGGCTATTAAGGCTGCGTTTGAGACCTGGCAACATCATCTAGAGGGGGCTCAGCACAAGGTGGAGGTTCGGATGGATCACCAAAACTTGGAACATTTGTCTACCGCTAAGAAGTTGAACCAACGCCAGATCCGGTGGTCATTGTTTTTCGCAAGGTTCAATTTTTTCGTCACTTATGTTCCAAGTGGACAGAATTGGAGGGCAGACGCGTTGTCTCAGAAACCCGAATATATTGGTCCCAAGGATCCTCTTCCTCCGCGAATGGTGTTGCCACCAGAATCCTTGGCCGTACTTCAAGATCCAGTAGATTTGCAGGCTCGCATATGGGAGGCGCAACGATTGGACGTGTGGATGCAGCAGAGACTGGGGGACGTTGGACCTGATTCCCCATGGTCCTTTGAAGAGGGCTTGCTACGACATCAGGGTTTATTGTATGTACCCACTAGGTCACTCAGCTCTCATCATGACGCAATGTCATGACAACCCCATTTTGGATTTTATAAAACTTTGCATTTGGTCACCTGGACTTTTTGGTGGCCTCGGGTTTGACACGATGTGTTCTCTTACGTCGCTTTTTGTGTACAGTGTAGACAGGCGTCAGGTGTGCCCCCTGGACTCCTCCAACCATTGCCGACTCCAGGCAGACCATGAGGAGCGATCTCCATGGACTTTCTCATGCATTTACCATCCTCGTCGGGCTTCACAACGGTGCTCGTGGTAGTTGATATGCTGATTAAAATGGCTCATTTCATTCCCTGTTGGTGATTACCATCGTCCCACACTACAGCCCAGTTATTTTTACAGCATATCCTTTGTCTACATGGACTGCCGGATAGAGTGGTTTTGGATCATGGGGTCCAGTTTACTGCGCAGTTTTGGGAACAGTTAATGGCGGCTTTACAAGTTCAGGTGTGCTTAGCGTCAGCGCACCATCTGGAAACTGATGGCGGGACTGAGAAGGTTATTGGCATTCTCACTCAATATTTGAGATGTTTTGTCAATCATTGACAAAACGATTGGGCGAAATACTTCCCATTGGCAGAATTCGCCTTTAATAACTCTCAGCACACCTCCACTCGTGTAAAACCGTTTTTCGCGAATGTGGGTTATCATCCGCGCTTCTTCCCAGTAACTTTGATGGATTCCCCGGTTCCTGAGACACAAGATTTTCTGAAGGAATTACAAGCGGTTCACGGTTTAGTAGTGCAACAACTCGAAAGGGCGAAAGAAGACTATAAACGGTTTGCGGACCGGTCACGTCAAGCAACGCCTCCGTTAGCTGTGGGTGACAAGGTGTGGTTATCCACAAGGCACCTTCGGGTCGATCGCCCAGTTAGAAAGTTGGACCATCGTTTCATCGGTCCATTCCCGATTGAGGCGGTCATCAACTCTGTGGCATACCGACTCACCTTACCGTGCTCCATGCGCATTCACCCTGTCTTCCATGTTCCCTTTTGGTTCCTGACTCCCCGGAGTGTCCTCTGCGTTCTCCCACTGGTACGAATTCCCCATCAATGCCCCGTGAGGAGGCTGATGTTGATGACACGGTGGTCAGCGTTACTGATTCGCATTGGCTAAAGGGTCGTTTCCAGTACTTGGTCGGGAGGAGAGCGGATGACTCGGAGGTTTTTTCATGGACAGATGCATCCGCAGTTCATGCTCCAGACATTTTTCGAGACTTTCATGAACGTTTCCCTTCGAAACCGCATCCGGATCGTCAGACCCGGGGGAAGGGCCCTGCGGTGAGGGATAGTGTTGTGGCTCCGGGTTTGGATTCTGCTCCTGTGGCAGATATGAGTTCAAGTGATGAGGACATGGCAGCAAAATATGAGCCTGCATTGCTTAGTGATTGGGATAGTAACCAGGATGAGGAGATGGATGTAACAAGGGAAGATAGACCTGAAATAATAGAGTTGTCAGGACCTTTGACCTCCTCTGGTTCTTTATCTGATCAGCAGCCGGGAATGGCTGACAGGGAAGGCAGAAGAGAGTTTTCCAGCGGAGATGAGAATCTGGAAAACTTATGGTTAGACGTAAGAAACAGAAGGAGGCTAAGAAGATAAACCCAGGTCGAAAGGAAGCGTAGAGCTAGTCAATAATTAGGGAAATTAGCACACTTCATAAGTGAATAAAAGGACACAGCTGGGCTGGTGGAATTCGCCAGAAGCAAAGTGACTAATTGGAAGTGAAGACATGCAGCAAACTCTCTGAGGCTTGAGATTTACTGCCACGCCAAGGTTGCCGGACAGAGTGGGGATTTATTGATGTATATTGAAATTTATTCCAGCCGTTCTCTTGTGGGTGGTTTGTTTTTGAGTTGAAGTAATTCTGAAACGACTGCTTTTTGTTTTGCTCACCTGAAATTAAAGGGGAGACATAACAACTTATGGTGACAAACATAGCCAATATACCTTCTTCCTCCTATTTTCCCTACAACAGGAACCTTATGAGGTGGGTTGGGCTGAGAAAGAGTGACTGGCCCAAAATCATCTAGCATTCATGGCTAAGACAGGACTTGGATTCATGGTCTCCTGCTTTCCATCTGTTATATCATCCATCCAAGAATCCTCAATAGAATATATTTAGGCATTGACCTTTTGAGAGTCTAGACATTATCATTTCATGGATGGAGGGACGGAGGGATGGATGGACAGACAGAGAGACAGAGATTGATTGATTTAATATTTTTGAAAGCTTTAATGTCCTGGACATTTCAAATCCCTAGTTTGTATCGATATTATAACATCAATATTCTTATACCTTTGCCATTTATTTTATTATATATTTTCTTCAAAATGTTTAATAAAGAAAAGAAGAGGAAGCAGTTTGACTATCTTTCTTCAGTTTCTTTCTTGATCCTGTGTGGGCAAGCCATCACTTTTTATATTACAAACTTACAATAAAACAGAGGAACAAACCACAGCTCACAGTATTACTCTGTGTTTATTGCTAACAGGTTGTGATGTCCGATTACACAACAATACAAAGGAATGCCTTGCACTAAGTTAATTTCCTGAAACAAAAATGTTGTGTTTTTTTTGTTTTTGTTTTCTACATTTTTAGCATTCAGTTGCACAAAATTATTTGTGTCTTCCTGTTGAAGTGACCTCTAGAAATAATTGTAATTACAATTGTCCAGAGATTGACAATTCATAAATCATGCCATGTCACCTCATAGCTGAATGGAGCAACTAAGCAGAATATCATTAAACCTCTTCAATACTTATATGTGGAACCAAATGCGAATTTCGTTTTCATAGATATTTTTATCATTATTGATTAAAGGTATTTGCTTAGGTGAGGCACAATTTAAAACCACCCTACAAATCATAGAGAACAGTGAAATTCAATCAATATGTATTTACCCAGCTGTGTAATCAAGAGAAAAAAATACACAAGGGAAAGCTAATTAAAACATTTCTCTCTCTTATCAATATGTAATCTGGTAGACACCCATCTTGGTGAATTCCCAGGTGTGGTAGAACAGACTGGATTTCTTTATCCTCTAATTAAAAAAGGAGAAAAAAGTCCAGTTCTAAAGTGAGAGAAACTGAACTTGAAAAAAGAGGCCTAGTTTTTATAGACATTTGAGCAGCTGCTAAATGTCAGGAATTCTGAAATTGGAAGGGGAAACAAAGGAGTAAGTTGATGAGTATTCCCTGCATGTGCCTAGAGAGGTTTTAAAAGGTTTTATTTTATATCTTATTCAGTTCTGCTTGTTTCCAAGGGCAGTCCCACCATGTATGTACAATAACAAGGTGCTAGAAGGCAATGGAATGAGCACCAAGGCTACGTTTCATTTCTCCAGGAGGGGGCATAACTGGCAAAATATATCCTTGTAAATAAAGTCAGATAGACAAAACTCTCATGATGGATTTTTTTTTCCTGATACTATCCCACAATAACATTACATAATTAGAAGCTAATTTATTTAGTCACAAATATATCCCAGAAAATTAGTTTTAAAATACCAAAATCTTTCTGTCTTTTTGTCAGATTATTGTTATAGAGTTAAAAAGAAACTGGATTTTTCTGAACAAACAATTCAAGCCAGACAACATGTTTCCCTATATCGTCTTAACCTTCATTTTACAGAAAACCTCATTTGTAGTTTGCCTGTTAATTCAAACCAATGTTATTTGGCTACTGCTTCATTACTTGTGGGATTTTTTTTCCATTTATCAAATCAAGGAATTTATCTATAACTCTCCCACAATCTACTAAGGAAATTGCATAATACTGTATATCTTGGTATAAGTAAGTCATTCAATAAAGTACCTTACGGAATTTTGATTAAGATGCTACTCAAGGGTGGGCTGGATGGCAAGACTATTAATCAAAAGTATTTTTGTGAGTCTAGAATAGGATATTTCCCAGTTTTTCCAACTGTGGAACATGGTAGTTAAAAAATAATAATCTTGAGACACCTGATTAAGAATCAAAGTACCAGTAATAGAAAATTGGCAATAATTTGAAATTTGAATTTATTTATTCATATGAACTTAATTTACAGCTTAAGAACCACCACTCCTCCCCTGCTACATTTATTTGTTTCTGTATTGTCTGCAATTGTACTAGTTTCTAGCCAATGATCCATGTTTTTTTGGGGGGGGGGAATTGCATAAATGTGTATTGCATAAATATGTATTTGAATTAGTCAAAAACAATATAAATATAATACACATATACTGAACGTTATACACCTAGAATGGATATGACAGTTTAATATTATAAAGGTGAAAAAATATGAAGGAAAATCACCAACTGGGATGTCACTTAGAATAAATCCCTGATGGTCTGATGCACAAAAACACTGCATGCTGCATAATAATATAGATAGAAGCAATGGATTAATATAGCGAAATTAAACTTTTTTTCCATAGTGTATTCTTGGCTGAAGCCATTCAAGCACTGTTCTTCCTCCTGCCTGCCTGGCTGGCTGGCTGGCTGGCTAAATGCCTGCCTTTACAAACATGATTCTCACATATGTTCATATAGACTTACAGATAGTCTCCCTCATCAGAGGAAGTCTCACTCCAAAGGGAATTTGAAGACAGGCAGGAAATCAGCTTTTGTGCATGGGCACATGGCAGGGAAAACAGCAAGACAACCCCTGTGTGGACTACTTGCAAATTCTGGTGATGTAGCAAAAGGGAAAGAAAGACCAGCATCAAGGCAGGAGCGGAGAGAGTTAAGTGCATTTGAGCTTTTCCCCACTCCCTAGTCCTCAGAACCTATTCAAGTCCTGCCAGAACGCTGGAGTTTTGCAGAAAAAAAACTTGCGTTAGAAGGTGGTACTTAGTAGCGTCATTCAAATTTGATCCTAGGTAATTTTTCATGTTGTCATCAACACGTTTCTTACTCTGCAAATACTAATATCCTCAAATAGAGCTAGTTTAGTGGAGTGGTTAATGAACTAGATTAGAAACCAGGAGACATGAGTTCTAGTACCATCTTAGGTATGAGACCAGCTGAGTGCCCTCAGGTCCATCACTCACTCTCAGCGTCAGGAGGAAGACAAGAACAAGCCACTTATGAAAGTCTTGCCAACATAATCTCAGGCATTAGTTCAGGCAGTTGCCAAAAGTTAACATTGAAAAAATGTTTCTGTGTGAGAGAGAGATATAGCCAAAAATGGCAAGTGTACATGTTATATTAGTTATTGTAGTATTGTACAGCAATCTCTCTCTCTCTCTCCTCCCTCTCTCCCTCCCTCCCTCACGTATCTCCTCTCATGACTGCACTTCACCTTGGGTTATATGTCCCATTCAATTGAAAGTTAGAATTAAATTAGAACAAGTTCAGATTCTGAACACAAAGATAATCCATAGAACTAAAGATTGTGAGGAGATATAGTGAAAACCCTTAACCTTCAGAAGGGAAAGCGAGGGAGTACATGGTGGGATATTTCAGGTAACAAACAAATTTACTATTTATTCTCCCAGGAAGCAGGATTACAAAAAAGTTACAAAATGGTGAATACCGAATAAATATTTGGACTATATCACCAAATTCCTTGGAAAGTAGTAAGATCCCTATTGCTGGATGTGATTTAACAGAAGCTGAACATCCAACTGTTACGAGTCCTTTAATCCCAGTGTGATGACTTTATAAATCCCAACAAGAGCATCTACCATACAGGGGAAGATGTCAATAACATCAATGCATGCAGTGCTCATAACAAAAGGGTAATGTTTCAGTCACCCACTCATGTGGTTGGCCCGTTCTCCTGAGAACCGGTCGGATCATCCAGAGAGTGGGAGGTGCTTCAGTCTGCATTGTTGAAGGCTGAGCTTAATTACTGAGGAACGCTCCACCCTCCATCACGTGGCTCCCTTGCGTTCCCCAGTTTATGCTCAGCCTTCGTGAGAGTAGGCTGTGTATTTCACCACCCCTTGGCCGATTCAAGATCTCTAATTTCTCAGGTTTGATGATCATTGTCTCTGGTTCTCCTTAGCCTCTAAGCACACGGGGTAGTGACAAAGCAGGGGAGTGCGTTTTTCTTCGCCCCCGGGGGGGCTGTACATCGGGCGGATTTTGCGCTCCGGTGCCAATCCCCCCCCTCAATTCGATCCTCTTCCTGCCGCCTTTCTACGCCGCACTTGTAGTGGCTTTATTTTATCGCGCTGAAATAGCGCAGCTGGTGTTCCCGCCTATTTTTCATGACTTAGTCTCAAACCAGTTAGACTCCACAAGGGCCCCCCCGCCCCATCCAGTCAGGACAGGAGGTTCTTTAACCTTGAGTCGAGCTTCTGCAACCTGCTTAACACTCCCGAGGTAGATGAGCCCATCGTTGGTTTGGCATCCTTGTCCTCCCCCAGTGATCCCCTGGAGACCCTGAAGCCCGAGGACAAGAGGTCCGAGCTTGCTTTACGTAGGGCTCACCAAGCGGACACCTGGGCCATTAGATCGGCCACGGCCGCTTCCTTCTTCACCAGGTCTTCGATCCGGTGGCTCCGTCAACTGAGGCAGCATGTCCCCCCCTCTAACACAAGGGCTCATCAGGATATAGCAAAATTGATGGCTGCGGCAGAATTCTCGGCCGACACCACATACCACGCGGTTAAGTTCTCTGCCCGAGCAATATCCTCTCATGTTACAGCTCGCCGCCTGGTCTGGCTCAAGCACTGGCAGGCGGATGTAAAAAACAAGGTTAAGCTGGCCACCACCCCCATAAAAGGGGACAAACTATTCGGCACCGTCCTGGAGCCATTGCTATCAGAAACCAGAAGCAAGAAAAAATTTCTTCCCCCCCTTTTCCGTAGGTCAGAGTCAAGAGCACCTCAGCCCTTTCGGAGAGGTTCCTCACGACCTTTCTACCAGTCTCCTTTCCCTCCCAGGTACCCGAGACCCCCCTCCTTCCGGCCTTTCCAGCCCCAGGATCGAGCCGATCCAGGTGACAGGAGCAGGAGGGGCGGCAGCTACAGGTGCCCCTTCAGGGGTTCAGGAGGGAAGCCCTTCTGGCGCAACAGATAGACCCCGTCCACCCCTCCCCATTGGTGACGCCTCAAGCATTTCACTGACCGATGGGACTCCTCCACCTCCGATGCCTGGGTCCGAGAGACCATCAGACTGGGCCTCGCGCTTGAATTCCAGTGCACCCCCCCTGAATTTTTTATGGCATCCCCCCTCCAAGGATCCCACCAAACGCAACCTAATGGATTCAGCTATCCGCTATCTCCTCACCATACAGGCCATACAACCTGTACCACCATCCCAGCGGAGGCAGGGGTTTTACTCTCACCTCTTCGTGGTCCCCAAATCCTCAGGGGGATGGAGGGCTATTCTAGACCTGAAACGCCTTAACCGTTACCTGACCTACCGCAGGTTTAAGATGCACACCCTACAATCCATTCTATTAGGCATCAGGCAGGGGGACTGGCTATCCTCTATGGACCTTTCGGAGGCGTACCTTCACATCCCAATCCGGCTCTCCCATTCCAAATTCCTTAGGTTCTGTTACAACCATCGCCACTTCCAATATGTGGCACTTCCCTTTGAATTGGCTTCTGCCCCGAGAACCTTCACTAAGGTCCTTGCGGCCCTAGCGGCCCACCTCAGGGACCTCCCGGTTTGTCTCTACTGTTACCTGGATGACATCCTCATCCTGTCTCACTCCAGACCCCAAGCAGAAAGGGATATCAGAGCTACTCTTTCTGCCCTCCAAGATCATGGGTTCCTAGTAAACTGGCAGAAGAGCCATCTGTTACCATCTACACGCATCACCCACTTGGGGTCTGTCATTGACTCTGTTCAGGGAAAGGTTTTCCTTTCCTACGAGAGATTCCATAGCATCCAGGAAACTGTCAAACATATCAGACGATCAAGAAAGGTAACACTTAGAATTGTCTAAATTACTCGGTAAAATGGTCTCATGTATTTCCATTGTAAAATGGTCTCATGTATTTCCATTGTTCCCTGGGCCCGTTTACACACTAGATCCCTACAATGGTTCCTGCTCCCGTTCCAAAGGACCAGCAGAAGCAATTCAAAGGCCGCGGTCAAGGTGCCTTCAAGGGTCCTCACGTCTCTCCTCTGGTGGACCAGTCCCGCCATCAACAAGGGACACTGCTTCAAGGAACCCCAACGCCTCATCCTCACCACAGACGCCAGCCTGTCCGGATGGGGCGCTCACATCCACTCGCTCTCGACACAGGGCAAATGGTCACAGGTAGAACGCACACGCAGTATAAACTGGTTGGAACTTCGTGCCATCCACCTGGCCCTGCACAACTTCCTTCCCCACGTACGCGGGCGGCATGTCCTGATACTCACGAACAACATCACCGCCAAGGCTCACATCAACTGACAAGGGGGCACCCAGTTCATACGCTTGATGAGAGAGACCGAGCGCCTCTGCTGTTGGGCGGAGCGCAATCTCCTCTCCCTCAAAGCCGAGCACATCTCAGGGGTCTCAAACACCCAAGCAGATTGGCTGAGCAGGACCACGGTGGACCAGTCCGAGTGGCGCATTCACCCGTCACTGTTCAGGGAAGCGACCGTGATGTTTGGTCTCCCGTCAGTAGACCTCTTCGCATCCCTGCTCAACACCCAATTCCCCAGGTTTTTCTCGAGGTACCCCTCCCATAGGGCCGAGAATCACAACGCCCTCCGTTGCCCCTGGCCCACAGGGCTTCTATATGCATTCCCTCCATTGGCCCTCATCCCCAGAGTCATCCAGAAGCTCATCTCCGAGAAAGCAGAGCTGATTTTAGTGGCA
>BHEV01021269.1:0-37432 GCA_004319985.1 Emydocephalus ijimae
GATGCCTATATAAGGCAGAGTTCACTGTTGTTGTTATTCAAGTCACTATGCAAACAAAGAGCTGAAGTTCACCGTTCAAAGGCTGTCTCCAATTATTTCGACCCATGCCCAGTATTTAACAACAGCCATTTCTAAACATAATTTCAAGGCCAAAGGGCTAAAACAAGCAGATGTTTAATTAGGCTCTGGAAAGAAAAATGTTGGAGATAAAAGGAACCGCAGTCAAGTATTCAGAGACACTTTAGTGGCAAACCTCAGAGAAGGGAGATTCATTTCCACAGCAGGTATGCATCCAGTATATAATTAATTAGCTTGATAAGGAAAACAGGAGGAAATCTGTTACACTTGGACGTTTCCTCTCATGACCCAGGTTGCTTGCTTCAGAAAAGCATTTCCTCTTTTGGGTTTTTTATTTGAACTTCCTTTCTGTAATTTGGAAAGAATATTATGCAGGACTGATGTTTTCCCCCTCTTCGTATAAGTAAGCATTGTCTGAAACAAATCATTTTTCCTGGCAAAGCAGCTGAAGCATACCAGCTGTCCAGAAAGTGGGATGGGGGACAAAGCTAGAATATCTAACTGATTATCTTTCTGCAAAGTTAGCCCTTCATTTATTAAAACTTCCATAAAGGGAACTCACCATTCTTGCTGAGCTTGTTCTGGAATTCAAACCAGATGTAAATGGGAGACTTGAAGGCACTACTTTATCCTGGAGGGCTTAATATATCAAACGTTAATAGCAGCTTTAATAATATCAAATATCAATAGCAAATGTGAACGAAGAAGATTGAAGCCTTCAAATGTTATAAACTCAGGATCTGCTTTAATTCCCCCCACTCCCTGAGATAAACTGGGACTGAGACTCATTTTGGGACTGAGGTCCATTTTCTATGGAGTTAATCCTAGCCTCCAAATAGGCTGGGAACAAATCCATTGGTTGATGAACAGTGGGATTTTTTTTCTGAGTAATATACCAGGACATATATTTCTGGTGGAAAGACGGCATAATAATATAAACAATATAGAGATAATGGTAGAAATGCAAAATATGGTTAGCACTGAACCTTGAGCATATTTAAGGTTTTTAACTTTTGTAAAATAGCATCATAACGTCACCAAGTAGAAGGCACAGTAGATTCTCTTCACCAAGGATGGGATGTCTATTAGACCAGATGCTGAAAAAGGACATTTATGGTCCTGCAGGCTACAGCTGCTAGTCCATGCCTCTCAGGAAAAACAACAACAAAGGTGCCTTTTCCATGCATGTAGAGTGGCCATATAATCCCAGGAAAACATGCATTGGAGTCAAAAGTCACTGACAGGAGACAATTAGATGCTAATTGTCTAGTGGGTGGAGTCTAGGAAAACTAGTGGGTGGAGTTTAGGACAATGCACCCCAGCCAATTCACCACGGCCAACTCATCATGGCCAACTTGCCGCAGGACAATACAGTGATGTATTTATTCTATAGTTTCATCAGTTGTCCATGGTGAGTTGGCCGTTGTCGATTCTGGAGTGGGCATCAGCATGCTGTTGGGAGTTTCTCAATTGAAAACTGCACAGATGCTGTTTGCTGGAACAGAGCCAGTGTCTTCAAGGAAGTGCCCATAAATATGATACATAGCACCAAGCCCCATTTTGGCTTCAGAAATGCAAAGCTTATCGCTTCCTTCAATCAGCATGTTAATATGTTAGCATTTTTTGAAGTATCCAAACCTCGAAAGTAAATGTTAATGCGACCCCTGATTCTGAATAAATCAATTCAATCAATGTATGATTTTAAACAAATAATAAACTGTCATGTCCGTTGCGGTAAAGAGATCCGGAGTTAGTGACTAGGTTTTCAGCTCTTTTATTGGTCCCTGGAACCGATCTTGGCTCCGAGGGAAAAACAGCGGCTTTTTATTCTCAAGCCGCGGCGGCCGCGGCCAATGGCACCACTTTGAATCTCCCGCGATTCGTTTCCACCAATCACGGGAGATTCTCAGCGGGCCAATCAGCGCGGCTCGCTAGACCAATCAGATCACCCCGTGCTTTGGCCAATCAAAGCGCGGGGTTTCAAGAATGCATATTAATGTACAGAACACCCCTCCCCTCTTGGTTTGGTCCTACGTGACGTCCCGTAAGTAGGCGGGGCTCCGTACTTGCCTACTGGACCTGCGTAGGTCAGTTGTTGGTTGGCTCCCGTCCGGTTTGGTCGGGTTCTCTGTTTCTCTCGGCCTCGTCGATGGAACCGCCTGGAAGGCCCCGCCGGGCCGCTTGTTGCAGCTCCCTCCCGGTCTACCCGGGCTGGTTGAGCTGCGCTTTTCGCCGCTCCCGCCTGGTCTTTCCAGGCTGGTCGAGCTGGCCTGGCTGCTTCTCCCTGGTGAGGTTTCAGGCTGGCTGCTTGCCGGTGAGTATGGCTGGTTTCTTTCTCTTGGGTTTTGGTTCTCGGGGTATTCCCTCCCCTCTTGGCTTGTATTAGTGGGTTCGTCTGTGTTTGGTTGCGTGCCGGTTGTGTTTCTTATGGCCGTTCTCGATCTTATTTGGTCGATGTGGCGTTTCCACGCTCGTCCATTGGTTGTTTGCAGCCGGTATGAGCGGGGACCTGTCAGTTGGGTTATGGTCACTGGTACCCATAGTGGGTCTCCGGTTAGGTTCTTTGCGTAGACGGCGTCGCCTGGCACAAAGGACCGGTGCTTGCTGGAGGAGTTTGGGGGTTTTTCCGGGTTGTATGTGGGGTGCAGTCTGTCGAGTGGGGACCTTAATTTTCTCCCCATTAACAGCTCTGCCGGGCTTTTGTTTGTTGTCATGTTTGGGGTTATATGTTGTATAAAAAGCATTTTATTTATTTTTTCTTGGATTTCCCCGTGTTCGATTTTCTGGATGGTTTTTTTCGTGAATTGAACCATCCGTTCCGCCCTTCCGTTCGCCACCGGATGTGCCGGAGCTGTCAGTGCGTGTTGTATGCCCCATTCTGCCAGGAATTTTTCAAATTCTAGCGAGGTGAATTGGGGCCCATTGGCCGACATGATGACATCCGGGAGGCCATGGGTTGCGAATAGTTTGCTAAGTTTCTTGGTCACGGCCTCTGTGGTGGTGGTTTTCATGTTGCTTACCTCCAANTATGTGGACCCTAGACCAAGGTCCCCTGGGGGTTTCCCATTCCAGGATTGGTGCTGCGGGAGGACTCAGTCTGGTTTCTTGGCAGCATTGACACCTTGCCACCCAGGCCTCGATTTGCTTATCCATCCCTGGCCACCAAGCGTAACTTCTGGCCAGGGCTTTCATTCTAACTATGCCCGGGTGCCCCTCGTGTAACAACCCCAATACCTTCCCTTGCAGTTTTTCTGGAATGACAACCCTATACCCCCACAGTACACACCCTTTTTGTTGCGAGAGTTCCATTTGCCAGTTCCGGAATGTTTTGAATGCTTCGTCGTTGTCCTTTTTCGGCCACCCTTTCTCTACCCAATGTAACACCCGCGCCAGACCCGCTTGTCTTTGTTGGTTTCTCGGGCAATTTCTAACGCGGTTATGGGTAGATCAGGCAGAGTCTCTATGCTGAGGGTGCTCGTCGTGGGTGCTGGGTCGGTGTCTAGGTCGGGTAATGGCGAGCGGCTCAACACGTCTGCATGTGTGATCATCTTACTGGGTCGGTGTGTGAGCCGGTAGCTGTAGGCGGCAAGGAATTCGGACCACCTTGTCATTCTGGGAAATAAGATGTTTGGGGTGGCCCGGTTTCCTGCCAAGATGCCCAGCAATGGCTTGTGGTCTGTGACAATTGTGAACGTGCGGCCATAGAGGTACTCGTGGAACCTCTTCACTGCTGCGACGATGGCTAGGGCCTCCTTGTCCAGCTGGCTATAGTTCCTCTCTGGTTTGGTGAGTGTCCTCGAGAAGAAGGCGATGGGTGCTTCTCTTCCATCCGGGAATGTGTGGCTCAGGACGGCGCTGACGCTGAAGGGTGAGGCGTCGCATGTGACGGCGAGTGGTAGGGTCTCATTGTATTGGATGAGGATGGCATCCGAGGTGAGAAGGTCCTTGGTTTTCCTGAAGGCGGCTTCCTCGCGTTTCCCCCAAGTCCAGGTGGCCGCCTTGTCCAAGAGCCTATGCAAAGGCTCCACCGCGGTTGCCTTTTGGGGCAGGAAAACATTGTAAAAATTAAGCAGTCCCAGAAATGCCTGCAGTTCTGTTTTAGTCCTGGGTGTGGGGGCCTCCTTAATGGCTCTGATTTTGTTTGCGGTTGGTTGGATGCCGTGACGGTCTAGGAGGTACCCTAGGAACTCGACCCGCTCTGTGTAAAGCTGGCATTTTTTTCTCTTCACCTTTAGCCCGGTTTCCTTGAATTTTGTTAGCACCTCCCTTAGCCGACCCTCTAGTTCTAGCTGGTTGGTTGCCGACACCAGTACGTCGTCGAAGTAGGGCACCACCCCCTTGATGCCTTGCAAGAGTCTCTCTATGAGGCTCTGGAAAATTCCAGGCTCGACGCTGACTCCAAACTGGAGTCGGTTACATCGGAAAGCTCCCCGGTGGGTGAGTATGGTTTGCGCCTCCGTGGTTTCTGCATCGACCGGCAGCTGTTGGTATGCTTGGGCCAGGTCGAGTTTCGCAAAAACCTTGCTTCCCCCCAGTGAGTGTAGAAGGTGCTGCACTACTGGGACGGGGTAGGCGCTTTGTTGTAAGGCGCAATTTAGGGTGGCCTTATAGTCCCCGCAGATTTTCACCGACCCATCGGGCTTAACTGGGATGACTATTGGGGTCTCCCACCGGGCGTGGTCAATTGGTTGTAGGACCCCTTGCTTGATGAGCTTGTCAATTTGCTCGTCAATTCTTGGCCTGAGTGCAAAAGGTACCCGCCTTGGTTTTAGGCGTCTTGGGGGAATGTTAGGGTCTAGGCTGAAGGAGATGGGGGGCCCTTGGTACTTGCCTAGGGTGCCGTCGAACCCTTCCTGGAAGTCCCGTGCCAGTTGCTGTTCCCAATCAGTCTCGGCGATGTGGTTGATGCCCGTGACTTCGATACCGAGTGGTGCGAACCATTGCAGCCCCAAGAGGCTGGGTCGGTCTCAGTCCACAATCATCAGGGGAAGCTTTGCAGTGCGGCCCTTGAATGTCACTTTGAATTGTCCGGTTCCGACTACCGGGATGCGGTTGATGATTAATCTCTGGTTCTCCAGTCCCTTCTTGTGGATGGTAGGCACCAAGCGTTTGATCTCTTGCCAGGCGACCATGGAGAGGTAGGATCCGGAATCCACCTTCATTTTGCATGGCTCGCCTTCGATGCCTACCTCCACGTAGACTTTTCGGGCGTCGGTGGTTGATGCGTGGCCGATGATGACCGTCTGGTGGGTTTCCTCCTTCCGCCAGTTTTTGCCACCTCGTCGGTTCCACCCACTCCAGTCCCATCGGCTGTCGGCTTGGCGATCTCTGGCTCTGGGGGGTGTGCTGTCCCATCTCCTCTCGCTGTGGTCCCACTGTCTAGGGCTGTAGGCCTTCCTCAATCGGCAGACGCGGGCGATGTGACCCTTTTTGTCGCAGTGCCGGCAGACTGCATCAAAGAAACAGCACTCGGATCTAGGGTGGTCGCCTCCGCACCCGGCACATGCGGTCCCCGACTTACGACCCCGCCGATTTCGCTGGTCGCATCCCGCCTGGAGCCAGTGGATTTCCTCCTCCTCATCTGTGGTGTTGGAGGCGGAGTGGAATTCGCCATGGTGGGTGGTGGTCTCGCGGTGACTTGCTTCCAGTTGGGCCTCGGTCGCCCATCCTGGGTCGGTGGTCACGGTGCGGTCTCTGGCGTCCGGTCTCCGCATGCGGTTCGCCGATTTCCGGGTTGCCTCGGCTGCGGTGGCTTCAGCGATGGCGTCGGTGAGGGCGATGTCGCCTTTGGCCATCAGCCGACTTTGTAGGACTGTGTCCCAAAGTCCGAGCATGACGCGGTCCCGTAGGGCCTCGTCCATGTCGGAGAAACTGCATATGCCCCCTAGGTTCCGCAGCTCCGCCACAAAATCGCTGATGCTTTCACCAGGTCTCTGGTCCCGCCAGTAGAAATCATGCCGCCTGATGAGGGTGGGCACAGCGGGGGCATAGTAGTTGCGGAGCAATGGTTCGAGGTCGGCCCAGTCCATCTCTTTGACATCAGTGGGTTTCGCTAGGGCTTTTGCCATCTTGAACACTGTGGGCCCGCAGTGTGTCAGGAAGATGGCTCGTTTCTTCGGCCTGGTGGCGTCCTTCATGTTGCTGCATTCGAGGAACATGAGGAATCTGTCCATGTATGATTCCCAGTCCTCGCTAGCGGGATTAAAGAGCATGGGCGGAGTGATGCTGGCCATCTCGTCGGTCTTGCTTCCGTCGGACACGTGCTCGATGGGGTTCAGCCTCGGGATCCCATCCTCGTCGCCAGTGTCGTGTCCGTTGCGGTAAAGAGACCCGGAGCTAGTGACTAGGTTTTCAGCTCTTTTATTGGTCCCCAGAACCGATCTTGGCTCCAAGGGAAAAACAGCGGCTTTTTATTCTCAAGCTGCGGTGGCCGCGGCCAATGGCACCACTTTGAATCTCCCCGGTACGTTTCCACCAATCGCGGGAGATTCTCAGCGGGCCAATCAGCGCGGCTCGCTAGACCAATCAGATCACCCCGCGCTTTGGCCAATCAAAGCACGGGGTTTCAAGAATGCAAATTAACGTACAGAACATAAACAATGATGTCGCAGCTAGTCTAAACTGAAAAACACCAACCATTAATCATTCAAACCCAGTTGACGTCTAGTCAGATAAGATGCTGAATCCCGATTTGTATTAAAGTAATTCAGAAAATATTTACTTTGAAAAATTATTAGGAAATATATTCAAGTATTATCAAGTTACAAGAATGCCATAGTTACAAGAAAATCCAAACTAGGATGTGTTCAGTTATTGACGAACATGTAAATGTGTGCTTTGGTTATGACCTGAAGCAAAGAATATGATAGATAAATCCATAAATTGTCAAATGACAGTTGTTACATATTTTTAGAGTATAGTTCATAAGTTGTTAGTTGCGAAGTCGTGTCCGACCCATCGTAAGCCCATGGACAAAAGTTCATAAGTACATGCACATATTTAAACTATGTTGATCAATAAATGTATTAGAACAGGGGAGGAGAACATATATGTACAGCTGTTCCTTCAGTCATTTTCCATTTTCCATTTCATGATGTCAGTCAACAGTCAACAGTCAACTTTTGGTACGTCCAATAAATATAAGAAAGAATCCTAAACCCCTCTTTTATGTTTTTATGTTTTGTTTGTATGTTTGTTGTAAAAAATAAAAAGTTTTTTAAAAAAATTAAAAAAATAATAAAAAAGAAAGAATCCTAAATGTGCTTTTTCAAAAGACTTTCTAGGTTTTGCTTGAAGACAATTTTGCTTCTCATCCTTGAAGAACAGAGGAAGCTTCTTGGATAAGAAGCAAAACACCTTCAAGAAAGCCCAGATGCATTTTGAAAAAACACCTTTGGGACTACCATGACCTTGATGACTGAGAATCTACATAGACATGAGAAAAAAAATCTTTTGTTGCATTACTCTGTTCTTTAAAAAATAAGAAACATACATTATACTTTTAAAGATCTTAGCCATTGACTTTTTTTAGTGTGGGATATTATTGAGAGCCATTTGGTGTAGTAGTTTATTAATTTGTGAGATTTATATGATGGTACATCCAGAAACTCTGGGCAGCTGGTATTAAAAAACCACATTGTTCCATTGATTCTATAAAAATACTGTGTATCTATTTGGTTTTGATAGTAATTTAGGAATTTTCAATGTTGCTAATGTGCCTTGACTAAATGGGAATATCAAAAGATGTTTCAGTTGAACATCAAACCACTTCATATAAAACTGGGAAGGTTTTAAAACTTGATTGGCAATAGAATTGACATAACATGATCTAACTTTCATGATTTCATTCATAAATACTTCCATGCTGGTATTATCCTAGCAGGCAAGTTTATCATGAGAATAAGAATCAAAATTATGCATATATCTTAAAGACTTCCAAATGTGACAAAGAAATCCCTTAGTAACTTCCTAATTATAAACAAAGACCTTGGTGGTCTCCAAGTATGGTTGTTTGTAATTGTACGTGTAATTGTAACCTGACCAGGTAATATAATCAGTGCTAGTGAGTATGGGGTTTGTTTCTTGTTTATATACAATGACTTGTCCTGCTAGTGTTGGGTGTAGTTTTATTCTTGGTACTTCTGTCATTCAAGTGTTGTTTTCTACCTGATTATTTGCCTAATGTTAATCTCTGATATTAATTGCCATGGAGAAACTCTTCTAGTCTCTTTGTTTTCTTCTTAGCTTTTTTATAATCTCATGAATGGTGCATAGTTATGGTTTATCTTGATATGACTATTGATGGCTTAAATGCCAAACATCCAGGAATTCTCCACCATTTTTTAATTTTAAGAGTTTCCCAGTTGAAATTGAGTAACAAGGTACATCCATGAACAACAACCAGCGGTCAGTAGACGCAATGAAAGCTATACCAAGTCAAGTAATGAAATATCAGCAAGCAAATAGCAAACCACGGGGAGCAGGGGGGTCTCCATAACGGAGTGTAAAAGCACCCACTAATATAAATTTCCCCTGCCCATTTTTGCAATCTAATTTTATGTTCATTGACAGTGTTCTAATATTATTTGGAAGTTTCTTAAATATAACAATAGAACTCACTGGAAAGACACCAGGGTAGGGAAAGTTGTACAGTACTACAAACTACTTACAGACCAATGACGTATGTTCAGAATAGGATAGAATAGAATAGAATAGAATAATAGAGTTGAAAGGGACCTTGGAGGTCTTCTAGTCCAACCCTCTGCTTAGGCAGGAAACCCTACATCACTTCAGACAAATGGTTGTCCAATCTCTTCTTTAAAACTTCCAGTGTTTGAGCCTTTACAGTTTCTGGAGGCAAGTTGTTCCACTGATTAATTGTTCTAACTCTCAGGAAATTTCTCTATAGTTCTACGTTGCTTCTCTCCTTGATTAGTTTCCACCCATTGCGTCTTGTCCTGCCCTCAGGTGCTTTGGAGAATAGCTTGACTCCCTCTTCTTTGTGGCAATCCTTAGATATTGGAACACTGCTATCATGTCACCCCTAGTCCTTCTTTTCATCAAACTAGACATTCCCAGCAACCATTCTTTATATGTTTTAGCCTCCAGTCCCCTAATCATCTTTGTTTCTCTTCTCTGCACTCTTTCCAGAGTCTCAACATCTTTTTTACATCATGGCGACCAAAGCTGGATGCAGTATTCCAAGTGTGGCCTTATCAAGGCATTATAAAGTTGTATTAATATTCAAGTTGGGGAGAGACATTGATTAATTTGCATTTTAATTAGCATAATGACCAAACCCCTTGTTTGATTATGTTTGGGTTTTGAAACTACTTGATTATGCTTTGTGTTAAGTTTGGAGCATGGGCGAGAAAGAATGGAGACAAGCCGGTGAAACGGTGAACTTCAACTCTTTATTTACATGGTGTGACAGCTCAAACTGGACGGCTGTTATAGCCTTCCTTATATAGGCAACCCAATAACTATTTCAACCAATAACAATCGAGGAGCGCTAGCTCCGTTAACCAATTCGAATGGACCATTAATGGCCAATCAGATCCTCCTGAACGGACCAATCCGATCCTGCCATTAACAGCCAATCAGAAGTGCAGGGCCAGAACCCTGCACTTGATTTCAAGCTCAAGATAATTTATTTAACATTTATTCATTCACAACACCCCTTCCCCCTGGCTTCTGTTTACGGGGCGCGGTCACATAGTCCTTGAGGTAGGATGGTTGTTTTATTAGTCTTTTTGATTTTCGCTGTGCGTCTTGCATTTGACTGCACTCTCACTGAGGTAGATCGTTGTTTGGCGAAAGGGGTGCCTCTGGTTCAGAATTCGCGTTTCCGTTGTCACCAATATCTTCGGCAACTCCCTGAGGTGAACTTACTCCCATCCCTGGTTCCAGTTCCCGTGTCTCTGTTCCGCTATCGTTCCCTTCAAAGGAATTTTCCTCTAGTTGAAATTCGTCTTCCTCTGTATCTCACCCCCCCCCTCAGTTTGGTCATAAGGGAGTTCGGAATTGCCTGACTGGAGCCGTGATCGTAATTGATCGATATGGCGCTTCCAAAGTCTATCGTCAGGGCACTGTACAAGGTATGATCTTGGGCCGGTTACACAGATTACCGTCGCTTCTACCCACAGCGAATCGCCCGATAGGTTTTTAGCGTACACCAAATCGCCTACCTGGAAGGTACGGCATCGGCCGCTGGATCCGAGTGGTTTTTCCGGTTCGTAAGCTGGGTATAACCGGTCGAGGTGGGAGCGGAGCTTCCGTCCCATTAACAGCTCGTTGGGAGTTTTGTTGGTGATGCTGTGAGGTGTGATGTGCTGTAGAAAAAGCATTCGGTTGATTTTCTCGTCAATGTTGTCGTAGTCTATTTTTTGTAGCGTTTTCTTGATGAATTGGACCATGCGCTCAGCCCTACCGTTGGCCGCAGGGTGCACAGGCGAAGTGAGCGCATGTCGGATACCGCGGTCAGCCAGGTACTGCTCAAAGGACAGCACGGTAAATTGGGGCCCGTTGTCGGATACCAGAACGTCTGGTAATCCGTGGGTTGCAAACAGTCTTTCCAGTCTCTTGATGACCGCTTCTGTGGTCGTGTTCCTCATATGGTGGCTCTCGAGCCAATTCGAGTAGGCGTCGATGGTTAACAAGAAGGTGTGGCCTTTGGTCGGCCCAGCAAAGTCCAGATGAATTCGGGACCAGGGTCCCCGCGGTGTCTCCCATTCGGTTGGGATTGCCTTTGGTGGAGCATTGCTTACTTCTTGGCATCTATGACAAGCTTTGACCCAAGTCTCGATTTGCTTGTCGATGCCCGGCCACCATGCGTAGCTTCGTGCAAGGGCTTTCATGCGCACTTTAAGCGATCTTGCAATACTTTCTTTGTTGGTGCAGCAATCAATACATCATCAAAGTATGGAGCATGGGCGAGAAAGAATGGAGACAAGCTGGTGAAACGGTGAACTTCAACTCTTTATTAACATGGTGTAACAGCTCAAACTGGACGGCTGCTATAGCCTTCCTTATATGGGCAACCCAATAACTATTTCAACCAATAACAATCCAGGAGCGCTAGTTCCGTTAACCAATGTGAATGGCCCGTTAATGGCCAATCAGATCCTCCTGAACAGACCAATCCGATCCTGCCATTAACAGCCAATCAGGAGTGCAGGGCCAGAACCCTGCACTTGACTTCAAGCTCTAGATAACTTTATTTAACATTTATTCATTCACAACACTTTGATAGGACCAACTTCCTTCCACCACCATCCCTATCAAAAGAAGTTCAGAGAAGGATGCTAGGTAGACATTTCCTACAAAGCTATTAATATTATTCAATGCTGGCCATCTATTTTAGCAAGATGATTCACTACAAGAAGGACTGCACCTTACCCTTCAAAGATCACACACCTCTCACAGTGCCATGGAGTTCAGCAGACTGCTAGGCAACCCTGGTGGCCTCCTATGTCACCCGATTATAATTCTATCTAATCACATTTCCCGTTGGGCTGTGTTTTCTGCATGACCTAATGGCTGGCAAATAAAAGTACAATGGCAATATTTTCCCAAGTATCAATGAGTGTAAGGTGTGCTCAGCACCTCCATGATTGCTGTAGGCCTTGTGTGTATGTGAAGGTCGATAAGCTCTGCAGATAATGTGGCAATAATCTTTATTGCATATAATAATCATCTTGTTCAATTGAGGCCTCTGATGTCCACATTTAGCCAGGGATTTTATCAGCAAATGTGAAGGCTGTAAAAGGCTGGGAAGGGCCAAATGAACAGGGGAAGACAAAATAAAGGAAAGGGAAAGTTTAAGATGAAAATATTTATTGTGCAACTGTTGGGAGAAAGGCCAGCGTTTTTGAACTTGTTGTTTTGGATGGGCATGGATTGGAAGTACAGCCCTTATTTGCAAGAGGTAGAACTTTTGAGTGGCACTAGTGTGGCAGATCAGCTGGCATGGCTGCAGCAAGCTTTATAAAATTCAGAAACAAAATTGAACAATTGCATTTTAAAGACATTAGTAGTTGTTATAGAAAGGAACTCTGCAGGCAAGCTGTCTGAGCCTTTTTTATTTGCTGCAAATTTTAAAAGAAATCTAGTCATTTATATATGTATCTATTCCCTCTGCCTCGGTCTTTATCTATCTCTCTGTCTCTGTCTCTTTGTGTCTCATAAGCATTACTCGCTGCCATCAGAAATTTTAGTGCCAAAATGTCCAAATTTATGCCTATAAGGTTTTTTCTGAACAATAGTATATTGCAGAAAGGGTATAAGTGCTTGTGTAAAACCACCCTTGTAGAGGCAGAATTTAACATATGACAAATGGGGTTGTGTGCTTTTAGCAACTGAATTGTATTCATTATGGCAATTGCCTTGACTTTTAGCATCCACACATAATTTTTTTTTATTGTTGCTATTATACCCAGAATAAAGACCCCAATTTTCCTACAATGCTTAAATTCAGATAAAGCCAAATTCTTTATTTGGGTCTAAACGATCTTCTAGCAACTATTTCATTTAAATACATCTACTCAGTTTATAAGTTTGAGACTTCCATATGGATGGCTTGCTGAAGCAACACAGCAGGTGTGATAAAGAAAAAATGGCTGAAATGCATGTTAAAAATCTCATGAGGAGAAGTGGGTTTGCCTGGAGTAAAAGAAATCATCGCTCTCTGTAGAGAGGCCAACCATTTCAAGGCCTGAATGGAAGCTGCTTTCAGCTCTGCCTTGTAGGGTAGTCTGCTTTCATGAAAATGAAATATTTAACAAGGTTCAAAGCACTTTTTCGGAATCCTATCTCAAGAATGTATAACTCTACTGCAGAGGTGGGCTGCTGGGGGTTCACAGGGGTTCGGGAGATTCTGTGCAGTTCAGAGAACACCCAAATCCCACTCCTGGCTGGTCCCACCCACCTTGCCCTCCCGTCCCAGGAGTCCCCACGTGGCCCATCTTAGATGCAAGCAAGTGCAGGGCGTGTGCAGAGGCTTGGGGAGGACAAAAAAAAATGGGTCTCCCGGAAGTTCGGAAAGGCCGGAAATGGGCCTGTTTCTGGATTCTAGAGCCTGGGTAGGCCATTTTTGCCCTCCCAGATGCTCAAGGAAAGCCTTCAGAGCCTGGGGGGGCACAAACACCTCCCCGCCATGGTGCCGGAGGCTTACTAGGCCAGGCCACCATAGCCATGACCACCCAGGAACCCATGGCTAAAATTTTTGAAGCCCACCCCTGCCCTACTGGTGATACCACAGGCTTGTATTGATATTGTGCTTCTCAATCTTGGCAGCTTTAGGACATACGGATTTCAACTCCCAGAACTGGGAGCTGATGCCCATACATCTTTAAATTGCCACAATTGAGAAAAGCACTGCATTGAGGTATATTTTAAAAATGCAAAACAAGTGGCATCAGTATTACTTCCAGCTGTTTAATAAGGGGAAAGGTACTGTCAAAGTATTTCTTTTGCTCAGGCAACACTCATAAACATAATCTCCAAGTAATTTCATTACTTGATAGAAGAACAGCCAGTCCCTGGCAAAAGTTCAATGTCCTCCTTAGGAAAATCAAATCCTCACATTAACCGCTGAACACAACCTTGGAGGAATTCATGCTGCTTTTACTGCATATGGTAAAGCTGAAAGCAATGGGCCATCACTCCCTTGTTGATGGTGTTATACATTGTGCGGACTGAAATGCAGGAGAAAGCCTGCAGGCCTCAACATTAAAAGATGAAAAAAAATTATGTGAAGCAACAGATTAAGGACCTAGAAGTACTCATCTCAAACAATCTAAACCTTAGAGCACTGTAACAGCATGGCCAAAAAGGCATTAAGAGTTGTTAACCTTATTTTGCAAAGTTTCTTCTCTGGTAACATTGAATTGCTAACTAAGGCATACAAAACCTTTGCCAAGACCAATTCTTGAATACAGCTCATCCACCTGGAACCCACACTGTATATCAGACATTAACACGATTGAGAGGGTTCAAAGGTATTTCTTGAGAAAAGTACTCCATTCCTCTACTAACAATAGTATCCCCTATGCCTCCAGGCTTGAAATTTTGGGCTTGGACAATCTGGAACTGCGTCGCCTGTGGTCCGATCTAAGCATAGTTCACAAAATTGTCTGCTGTAACATCTTGCCCATCAACGACTTCTTTCAGCTTCAATCACAATAATACACGGGCAAACAACCAATACAAACTCAAGGTAAACCGCTTCAAACTTGATTGCAGAAAATAGGACTTCAGCAACAGAGTGGTCAATGCCTGGAACACCCTACCTGACTCCGTTGTTACAGCCTCAACCCCACACAGCTTCAACCTCAAACTACCGTGGACCTCACCCATTCTTAAGAGGTCCTTAAAGGGAGTGTGCATAAGCGCACCAGCATGCCTATCATCCTGACTTGCTGTCCCCATTTATCTGTATTTACTTCCTTTGTTCATGTTTATGTTCATACTTATACTTGTTATCTTGTACATGTTTGACAAATAAATAAATAAATTTAATCATGGGTTACTGAATAAAGCACAAAATGGTAATTACCCAGCAAGCTAAACTCAACCCAACCAATCACACAATGATTTAAATGCATGTGGGAACTCAGCCAACCCAGGTGTGACTGTTTTGAGATCCAAATGGGGTTAAGAGCTATAGATAATCCTTGAACTCCATAGAGAACAAAGAAATCAATCAATCAGTGCTTTGCAAAAAACACTGTAATAATATTTCTCACAACTGGCATGCTGCAGCCCGTCATGAGATTTTTCTTAGCAGTACTGAGTTGTGAAAAAAAAAAACAGATTTATAAAAAGGACATAAACACCAGTCTTACACAAATATTTTTTAAAACATGCTTAGTCACACACATTGCCCCACCAAGCTGCAACATAGGCTAAATTAGCGTTGGTTTATAGTGTTGAACCACTGTCATAGTTTTAGTGCTTGAAATATAAACAGTATATTAGAGAAAAATAATTTGTTAGAGATTTGAACCGGAGGTTGATAGTGATTAATCTGTACATCCTAAATAGCCAACAGATTTGGTCAAATGGAATAATGAATGTTTTAAGAGGTTTTATGGAGAGTCCCATCATTGTTTGTTAGATCCATTTTGCTTTGCTTAATGACCGTCTAGAGCAGCGGTTGCTAATCAGTGGGCTGAGGCTCACTGGTGGGCCGTGAGAAAATTTTTGTGGGCCACAGAGAAATCTCACCCCCAGAGCACCCCCAAAGCAATTAATCCAGGCTACACAGAAACACAAGGCTGCGCAGCCCACATGGCCCGAGGAAACCCTCCCCGCCCACTCACTCCTTACCCAGCAAATTTGCCTGCTAAATTGCTATTTTTCTTTTTTCCGACCATCATCTGTTCTGCTGTGCCGGGAGATTTAGATTAGCAGGAAATGGTTGGATTTCTTGCTTCCTAGCTAGTCTTTAGATTTTGGCTCTCCTTTTAAGTACAGCCAAACCTCCCTTAGGACTGAAGGTTCTATTATTCAGTGCAGACTCACGGCAAGCAAACTTGACAGACTGAGCTAGCCGATGGCATATAGATCACTGAATGATTCTGTGATTAACTCAATCTGCCTGCTTGCTTTGCCTGGTTTTGAGTAAAAGTTGCTCTTTTTTTATAAAAAAATTCAATATTTACATGCATGGTGTGTTGTGAGTTAATTTTGTGAGTTTGCTTGCAAGCAAATTTTATGTGACAGACTGAGCTAGCCAATGGCAGATAGATAGATCTCTGAATGAATCTGTGATTCTGTGAGCAACTCAATCTGCCTGCCTGCTTTGCCTGATTTTGGATAAAAGTTGCTCTTTTTTATGAAAAATTCAATATTTATATAAATATTTGTAATATTTACATACAACCATGCCCGGCCAGTCACATGACCACCAAACCACAGCCACAATTTAAGCCACGCCCACAGAACTGGTTAGTGGTCCCTGGGATTTAAAATAATGAGTTTGGTGGTCCCTGAGGTCCTAAAGGTTGGTGACCCCTGCTCTAGAGTGTATCCCCCAATTATTATCTTGTGCACCAGGACTGAAAAAGTATTCTTCTGAAACTGGGAAGCAATAAGCCCTTGAGAACCACCAAAACTATCATAGATGGACTGATGGTTTAAGAAAGCTTTATTTAATTTAGCCTTTATTTCATGATTTAAAACATTTATATGGCCACACATCTTGTGCGAAACCTGGGGCAGGTTTGTAACCAATCGGTAAAATCACAGCTAGGTAGAATAAAAATACTAAAATCCAATAACCTATCTAAATTGAACTCACCCTATTCCAGCGGAATGGGACAACTCGCTGCAGCCAAGTTGCCATAGTCAACTTGCAACTTGTACTGCAGGCCAACTCACCATGGTCAAGCCACTGCAGGACAATTCAACAATTCAATTGAATTACTTAAAATAATTTTAAAATATTTTTTAAAAATTATCATTCACATTTCATTTTATCCCTCCTTTGGCATCCTTTCTTTTACGATTCTATTTCACTATTTCTTCAGCATTAGTGTAACTCTTGTCCCACCGCGAGTTGTTCTGTGGCAAGTTGGCCATCGTGAGTTGGCTGCAACAAGTTGGCTGCGGCGAGTTGTCATAGGGGCCTATCCCAGTGCTTGAGGGGGTGGGGGAAAGGAGGTCTTGAATGCTGCTTGGATGGTTAAAAGGATGGGGACCAGCTGAAGTTCAGAGGAAAGGTATTTTATAGAATAGGGCCTGTCACAGAAAAGGCCTGCTTTTCATGTATTCCATAAGATAGCAACATTTAAGGGAAGTATCAGGAGTGTGCAGATGTCCTTAGGGAGAAGTAGTCCTGAAAATAACCAAGCCATGGGTCATATATGGCTTTAAAAGTAATAACCAGCTTCTTAAATTGCACCCAGAGGGAAACTGGGAACCAATGCAGCTCATCCGACAGAGGTATAACATGGGGAATCTGGGGCACCCATCACTGTGTGCACCGCCACATTCTGGAACAGTTGTAATTTCCAGGTAGTCTTCAAGGACAGCCCCATGTAGAGTGCACTACAGTAATCCAAGCAGGAAGTAACTCAGACTGAGAAATGCTAAGAAAAACTGGTATCAATCTTTCTGTTTCTGTCTTCCAGTTTAGAATTTGAAAGCAAGGACACATAATGGATACTTTGGGTGGGGACCAATGCTTAGAAATAATGTCCTCTTTGTAACTCAGTGATAAGGTTCTAACCAAGGAAGAAAGAAGTAAATTTGAGCCAGTCTGATCTAATTGTTAAGGCATCAGGATAGAAAGCAAGAAGACCATGACTTCAAGTCCTGTCTTAGTCATGAAAGCCAGTTGGGTGATCTTGGGCCAGTCATTCTCTTTCAGACCAACCCACTTCACAGCGTGATTGTTGTGGGGAAAATCAGAAGAGGAAGACGTGCTGGATATATTTGCTGCTCTGAGTTATTTGTAAAAATAATAAAAGCAGGATACAAATAAATAAATACATTTTAACGTATTTGTTAATTTGACCAAGTGGGCATTCTTTCTTACTTCTATAACTTTTCTCAGCTTTTCTGATGGAACAACTATCTCCAAGAAGAAGATGGAAAAAGAATCATTTGATTGCTTGATATATGAGACCACATTGGCTGTAAATTGTCTTTTATCCTATGGAGATCCTATAGTCCACTTAAGATCTTCGACAGTATGGAGAACCAGGTAGTTTGGTTGGGGCAGGCAGCGGATGGACGAGCTGCCATGGGATGGACTAGCTGCCATGTCACCTGTTATATTCATAAAACAATCTTGAGTACAATTTACACTGCTAAGTCAATAACTTGAGAAATTCACAATGAAACTTAGAACAGTTTTTTTTAATGAGCCATTTCAAGTGATGAGTCAGAGAGCTCACCAAGTTCACTCTTATCAGGAATCTGAATAGGAAAAAAATACATCATGCTCTTTTGATAAATGAAATTCCATTACAAATATCCAGACAAGTTTATCTCTAAGTTCAGTGGTGAAAGGAAGGAAGGCTTGGATTCCCTTTGGTGTGAATTGATGTACTGCAATTTAATTAAAGGGACATCTTTATTTCAACTTATATAGGAGTATTCCATTCCCTTATAGTAACTGAGTGCCCCATTGATAGAAAACAATCTATGTTGCCTGTCTGCATGGCCCTTGAAAGTTTTATTTAAGGGGATCTAACTCAACCTTTGAGAAACTTTGAGCATCTTATCAAGCCAACTCAATGCAAAAATAGTTCCAAAGCTCCAATACTTCTCTTGTTGCAAAAGTTATCTTGTGGCCAGTAAGGAAGAGTGGAAACCAAAATATCAAGGACACTTTTCAAACAGGGGGACTCAAGTCACAGTGCTGGTTGGAAGCTGTCACTTCATCCTAAGAATTTGAAAGAAATCGCCTGAGGGACTTTCTCCTCTGACATCAAGGGTGGAAAAATATGGCAAGTTTACAACCTGTGGATTTCAACTCCCAGAATCCCATGCTGCCTCAAGAATTCTGGGAGTTGAAGTCCACAGGTCACCATAGTTGCCCACCCCTATCCTATATGAACCTTCAGGTCCTAAGGAGTCCACATATACACACACACCCACACATAAACACACAGAGATAAAGAAGAAGCTGTAAAACTAATATACCATTTCATTCTTCCTTCCCCCCCACCAGCCAATAAGCATTTAATAACTGGTAAATAAAGCCAGGTCTTATGAATGCCTTTGAAAATCTGACAGATAAATACTTCATGTGTTGGGATTTCCACTGTTCCTGTTGATATCTCACTTTTCTATATGGATGATGCATTGACTTCACCAGCTGCTCAGTTTCATCACCTTATGTTCTGCACTGGCAGTATTCCCCTTGCAAAGCCAACTATTTTGACTTGCAAAGTTTATCTATAAGCCAGTTTTTGCCCTATGAAATGTTAGGCTTTATTACTTCCTTCTGCATTTCTTTTCTCAGGTGTGAAAGTTGTACCTGCAGTTTGACCTCTGGATGCCTCCTTGAATGTTGACTTTCACCTGCTGCTGACCTTCTTGTTTGCATCCTTTCACCATCTGGCTGAGTTTCCCTAGTTTACATCTTGTTAAGCTGACCTATAGCGGTTTCACGCCCCCCGTTTATTGCGTGGACCTATCCATTATGGGTTTGTCAGGACCAGCTTATTATGTCTTCTTCGACAAACTTGATTTTAAAATGGCTGGTCTTATATTATATTCCTGTATGTACCCGTGCTTTTGGAGGGAAGCCTGATCCAACTAACTAAGCCTTGTTTTCAGCATGAGTGTTGATCTAGGAGAACTGCTGTAGGAAAATGTTTCTATAGAACAGGGTTGAAAGGGGGGAAAAATAGAAAGCCAAGGAAGGTTAAGCATGTCCTACTAATGATTATCTTTCTATCTCTATCCAAGCATCCAACAGCAGAATTTGGAGGACTAAGAATTCTAGCCTTGTATTGGATTAAAAGGATTGATAATTGAAGAGTCTGAATACTAAGTGAGCCCACGTTCAGGCTTTTAAAAAAACCCCACTTTTGCTTTATCTTTACAGCTCAGCTTTTTCACAAATGAAATTTTCACTCTTTCTGTTATGTTATACCTTCTTTTAACTGACATTCCCACTGCAGGAGAGATAAATGCTTAACCCTACAGACTGCCGATTGGAGGAAGGCATTTCTCCACTGACATCACTAAAAGCTCTCTTCTTTCAGCAAGCTTATTGCTCTTGGGGAACATAGCATTTTCCAGGATCCTTGACAATGTTACAGCAGGGGATTCTGTCACTGTTTTAGTAAAGAGAAGAGAGAGAGAGAGATGACAGTCGTGAAGTCAGTCCAAAGTTGATGTATTACAGGTCATGATGTCACTGGCGGTTGGGTGGTATTTGTTCTTGTCATTCAGTGCCCTTGATTCCTTCCCAAGTGTCTCATAAAGTAGATAATACTGGCTTTCTGGTTTACGCAAGGAGGACCACATACTAAAATATCTCCCTTGGACGTGATCCCCGTTCAAGGATCTATATAGGCAATCCCAGCTGCAAATTACGATGGAAAGCATAGAAGGTGTTGGTTGCATTGCATCTGCAACTATAGCAGAAATGAAATAATTCATAGCAAGGACAAGATTTTATTGTTACAGATGGGTGCTTTCAGATAAGATTACGAGATGCTCTTATCCTGTTTCCTTCTTTGGATATTATTTAGAGGGTGATTCCATTCGGAATATACTTATTAATCCCCATCACCACCTTGTTTGTTGTTGTTATAAGATTCAATGGTTGTGGAATGCCTTTTGCTTGATAATTGTTGGAACTATCATCCGAGAACACTTGCAGAGATTTTTGTTCTTCTTCTCTCTGTCCTTTGCCATTATTTCCAGCCAAATTTTATTTATGCTTGGTACCCTAAAAAGCGCTGTGGGAATTTGTGGCAAGACAGCAAACTGCTCCTATAGCAAATTGCCCCTGCATTTAACTTGCAGTACAAAAACATTCAAATGTAGCTTGCCTGATGGTAGAACTGCTTATCAGCCATGGGACTGATGCTGAATATGTTAAAATAAGAAATGATCAATCAAGGACAGTCAAAATAGCTCCCACTTGAAAATCAATACATATAATCAAAGATGAACAGTTAATCTTTCTTGTCCACTGAACAGAGCATTAAGGTTCACAAGTTGTTGTTTTTTTTAAACTTATTTTTAATAAGCCAAGAACCACTTTATACCTTTGGAACAAATAGGTGGAAGGAAGGCTGAGAAGAATCTTGCAGATAAGGCAACAAGGGTTTGCTGAGTTTATGTTGGCAATTAAACAATACAGGAAGTATTTTTGTCTCTTCTTTGCCAGTGTTTTGATTATAAGTTAATCTCCTGAGATACTATGACTGCTTTAAATGGTTAATGGGTACCTTAACACGTGTCCAAAGGACAATCAGTTTCTGGTCATATAAACTCTGGGCAGAGAGAAGGAGAAATTGTTCAACCAGAGCATGCTGAGATTAAGAGCAAGGATGTCTAAGAACTTCTTCTCATTTGTCCGCTTGCTTGTGCTAATACTTGGCTTTGTAACTATTTGTTTAGGAGCCTTTTGCATCTCTACAAGTGCTTCTGCGTGTAAGTGCAACACTTTGCCGCTTGCGTATTTTCTTCTACCATTAGGATTCTTCTTTCTCATTGCTGGGATCTTCTGGAGCACCTATCATGAAGCCAGCAAGCACAACAACTTGTTCCACAGCATTATACATGGGAGTCCTAGACTAGAAGAAAGTCACATCACGACCATAGATAGGTATGTGTTGACTATTGCAAGCCATCAGCTCCTTTTCCATCTTAATTCTCTGCTCTGAATTTGCTTAGTTTAAGTTCTTGTTTTTCTTCCTGGTAATGACTCACTAATTATACATGCTATACAAACAAAGCTCTTTCTTAAATAGTGCCCTGCCAAGTTAATTGCCTCAAGATAATGTATTGCTTCAATTCTAACTGCTCTTTGACAATATCCGGTAATTGTTTATTATTTTTTGCCAGCCAGTTGTAAAGGAAATTCTCTATACATATAGTTGTTCAACATCATATTTTAAATACCCTGTTTTCATTCATTTACTTTTATATCATAATCTAGTAAAAAAAAAAAGCTTATCAAATTTATAACCATACTGAGAGCCAGTTGTGTTTGTATTAAGGCACCAGGCTATAAATGGAAAGATCATGAGTTGGAATGGAACGCATATATACTTTACTGGTTGGTTTCCTACCTAACATTTAAAGTTTGCACTTTGTTCTCCCTAAGTATTGAGGCCCATAGCAGTCTGGGAAAACTACCCCCCCATCTGCTTCTTCTAAGGGAGACTGGGATTAAATTAGTTTTGTTAAGTCCTCTTGAAATAAACTAAGCCATTTTAAACTTAAATCCCATTGATTTAGTCGGTACTAAGGAGAGGTGACTTAGTTTGAATCTAACCGAATAGATTCCACAACATTTCTCCTGTCTGTCAAACATTCCCTTGTTTCCCTCATAATCTTTTCCTTTTTCTATATTATAATTCATATTTTAAATCTCTACTCTTCCTTTTAAATCTCTACTCTTCCTTTTAAATCTCTACTCTTCCTTTCTACTATCAGATGATAGTACTGTACAGCTATCATAATAACTTTTCCTCAGCCATAAATTCTTAAGTTTGCCAGTGCCATGATCCAACCCATCTAGGAAGAACTGGATTAAGAATTGGTGATTTATTCTGCTTTCTTTATATTTCTAAAACTAATTTGATCCTTACTGAACTGCTTACTAGATTTTATTGACCATTCTAGATCACATGCAGTGGTCTATTGTGCAAAAATCCAGTTTAGTGCTAGATATGGATGCAGCAAAACTAAATGCATTTTCTTGCTTGAGCCATTAGAGGGCCTTGATTGAATCATCTCTTCTCAACCTAGGCAAGTGTTTCTCAACCTTGGCAACTTTATGATGTGTGGACTTCAACTCCCAGAATTCCCCAGCAAGAATTCTGGGAGTTGAAGTTAACACATCCTAAAGTTGCCAAGGTTGAGCAAACACTGATATATAGGCTATTCTTTCCAGTGGTTTTAAACTTTTAAGGAAGAGCAGCATAACAATATTTCTAAAGCAGGTAATGTGTATCTTTGTCCAAATTTCTGTGGGGTCGCTTGAAATCATGTAAGAAACATGCACTGTCAGTGAACTGATCACCATCCTGAGAATTCATAACAAGTCTTGGACATTATACATTCAGAATTCAAGTCAGAGCCTTTAAGCATGCTGCACATGGCATGCCTCAGTCTTATCAGTGTTTGTGGCTCTACAATATTTTTCCAAAAAGTCAAGAACACATTCATTTTTTAAAGACAGCTGATAGTTTCAATCATGGCCAGTATGTGTTGAAGTGGTATGCAGTTGCCTGCTTATTTTCAGTTTAAATCCTCACAGTCATATTCTGGGCCATTCTGCAACGAGACTGATACATTCACAATAGATTTCCCTGGCAGTCAAGCCTTTATACTGGCAAGCCTTGTTAGACGGCTACAGATACAACAGTCATTTCTTATTCTGTTGTGGTAACAGTGCCATAAACACTCACAATCGGCAAAGCGACAGCTCTATAAATATGACAGCGTGCAAACCTTGCTTAGATAACCAGAAAAAATGTCACACTTTGGAAGACACCTTAGCCTCATTAGGAAGTAAATTTAGGAACACTTTTAGACAGAATACACGTACATAATTTTTGTTCAAACACCAGGGGAATTAATGGAAGACTGGCACGTAAACTATTCAGTATTAATCAAGTTCACTTTTCCTTGGATGTGCCTCATAATATTGCCATTACAGAATACAGGTAATCCTCAACTTAACGACCACAATTTTCATTGTATTTGTAGAATGCCATGACAATAAAGGTATTCTATTCTATTCTATTCTATTCTATTCTATTCTATTCTATTCTATTCTATTCTATTCTATTCTATTCTATTCTATTCTATTCTATTCTATTCTATTCTATTCTATTCTATTCTACTCTACTCTACTCTCGTCTCGTCTATTCAGCCCAAAATTTCTATGGAAATTAAGCAAAACAGTCATTAAGTGAGTTTTGCTCCATTTTATGACCTTTCTTGCCATAATTGTTTAATGAATTGCTGCAGTTCTTAAGTTAGTGATATGGTCAGTTAGAAAATCTGCGTTCCCCACTAACTTCGCTTGTCAGAAGGTGGCGAAGGGACTCTGGGACCCTGTAACTGTCATAAATGTCAGTTGCCAAGCATATGAATTTTGATTATGTGACCACGGGTGATGTTGCAATGGTCATAAGTGTGAAAAAAATGATCCTAAGTCAGTTTTTTCAGTGCTGTTGTAGCAGTATGGCCAGTATGTCTCTCACTAAATGTAAATTGAGGACTACACCAGCATCCTGAAAGGAAAAATGTTGTTAAATAGGAAGAGCTTATCCCCTGAGGTGAGCCTGGCTCCTACTTCCTGACTTTTCATAGAAGCCTTAAGCCCTGGCTCTGCCACAGGGCTTGGGGACCCAATGTGGGAGCTTCTTACTGGAAGTGGTTGACTAATTCAAACAATCCCATGTCTCCACACACACCCCACCCAAACCAGGTGTGTCTGGCTCCCTCCTTTCCAATCTGGTGTTCATGCTTTTATTTTTAATGCTTTTATTTGTATGTTTCTATGATCGTTGATTTGAATGTTTTTTATGTTTTAAACAAATACTGGCAAATAAACAAACAAACAAGCAAACAAACTCTGATGCTTGTAAGGCAAAATAACCATCCAAACCTCTTTTCTCCCAATTTTCTTGGAACTTCACTGTTCTGTATTCTGTACAGTGGTGGATTTGTCTTCTGTACAGATGCAGATAGATAAACTCAACAAGATGTCCATAACAAAGTACATTTATTGGTTCATCAGGTATCCTCATAACTCACATTTGTAATGAAGTTCTTGTTTAATGACCAATCCTTTGCATATCTGTCTTGTAGGTAAAAAGATGATTGTCTTCTATCTTTTTCTCTCATTTCGTGGCGATAGAAGTAGAACAGTTACCACGAGTCCGTGAGTTCAGCCAAGAGTGAGGATAACTCCTACCTATTGAGGGTCAATTTAGTGATCAATCAGGATTACAGATGTGGTCACATGATATGGACTACATTTCCCAGGATACCTTAACCACATTTACCATGATGCATTCCCTTAAGGGGACAGCTCACAATTGCTACCTAACTATCCAAATCCCATTAACTCTAAACTGTCTGGACAGCACATTCACTGTCTGAAAGCTTTTTTTTTTTTGTTCTTGAGGTAATAAAATGATTCAGAGGGTCAATTTTTTCCCCTGAAGTAGGAAGAGAAGGGTTGTTGTAAAGAGTAAAACAAAAAAGCCCAGGATTGCATAATTTATAAACCAATATGGGATAATTTCTAATAAGCTAAAGGTAAAGATTCCCCTTGCACAAATGTGCTAGTCGTTTCCAGTTCAAGGGGGCAGTGTTCATCTCCATTACAAACCAAAGAGCCAGCGCTGTCTGAAGACATCTCCATGGTCATGTGGCCAGCATGATTAAATGCCAAAGGTGCACGGAATGCTGTTACCTTCCCACCAAAGTGGTCCCTATTTTTGTACTTGCATTTTTACATGCTTTCGAACTGCTAGGTTGGCAGAAGCTGGGGCCAGTAATGGGAGCTTACTCCGTTACAAGGTGCTAGGGATTCGAACCGCTGAACTGCCGACCTTTCTGGTTGACACTGCGTCCCTAATTTCTAATACTGCTCTCTTAAATAATACGGGTTTCTTGTCTTGGCTGTCTTTTGCAGGCCTGATTTCTACCCACCCTCTTACGAAGAGACCACCGCTCCGGGAAAGCAGACGTTCTCACTCCCAGCCTGCTCACTGGAGCCAAAGAACTATGCTTATAACATACCTCCACCTTTGTACACAAAAAGCTGCTTCGAATTCATTGAGGAAACCAGTGCTCAGGAGCAACAGCCACCTTCCTATGAAGTCTCTGTGCAGCAACGAGCCACAGGAAATGACCCAACATTTGGAGAGGCTTCTGATGCACCTCAGCCATAGAGCAATGGCTAAGAAGATGGACTGTCCAAGGACTGGAGAAGATAAGCCATGTCTGTTCTTCTGGGACACAGACAATATTTAGGCATTGTGTGTAAAGCCTTGGTGAGGAGGTGTGGAAAGGACAGTGTGGTTCCATTACCAGGAACTGGGCACAGATGAGGGAGCATTCAGTGGCATTCAGAAAGGTTGAGTCAGAAATAACATGGTTTTTGTGACAGGAATAAGCCACAGGCGTTGCTGGTTTTAGGAATGATGATGAATTCAGCCCAACATTGTTGGTTGATGGATGAAAACAACTGAGTCTTCTTGAAGATCTTACAAAAGTTGTATTCTGCCTGTATTAAGCAATGCTTGCAGTAGCCCGTGCTATCTTCTGAATAGCAGCAGGCATGGCAAGAGGCAATGAGTAAATGAAGAAATTTAAAGCTTCAACTTAGTGAGGAACATGGGAAATATAGATACAACAAAGCAGGGACAGTTACATTAGCTTTCATCAATTCAGTGCCTTTCACGTGTGTTTGACTTCAACTTCCACACTCTGCCAAAGGTGCACAGTCTTTTGGGAACTGAAGTTCAACACATCAGAAGAGCACCAGACTGGAGAAGGTTATGCTACTGTAAATATCCTATTTTTGGCATTCATAAGGGAGATGAAAGGCACTTTCCAAAATTAAACTCCTATGCTCTTTTAGTGTTCTGCAAGCTTGTCTCTGCACCAAGAGATGAACAGGTCCAGCTGAAATGACCAAAGATTTGATTTAGCAGCTCCTATTCTACAGTTTGAGTATTTAAAAAACCCTTTGATTTTAACTTTTACCATTTCATTGAAATTGAATTTAAACATCTTATCTTAGTTGTAGTTTGCTCTTGCATTGTTGTTTCCATATTTGAATTATTGTGCTACTATTGCGCGGTATCTGGGATACAGGAAACTAAGTTACAATGGAGCCCGCAATCACACAAAAATATGAAGACAAAGCATGCTCTGGATAAAACAGATTGTGTTCTTAATTTAATATTTATTCTTTCTTAAAAAAAATAATTGTATCAATATTGCAATAAATTATTTTTCATTAGTACCCCTATCTAATCATCTTTACTCCTCTCATTACTTTTGAGAGGAGGGAGTATCTTAGTACAATAAAGATAGCGCATTGAAAAAATAGCCAACTCAAATGTTAGAGGTTTAGACAATTGCAGTAAAATAATTAACATTGGAATGTCTTCCATATTGTGTAATTTTTTAAAATATCTTGGAATTTTAGCAGTTCTTTAGCATTGAAGGCTGAAATCTAATGAATCACCTAATAGTTGACATTTGTTGGTTATGGTAACTTTTTCTATTCTGAGGCTAACCAGTTTACATTGTTTAATGCTGCATTGTAGTTTTTTTGTAATAAAGATTTGTAATGAAATACATTTTGAGAAACAATTAGCAATTATTGGGGAGAATAAATGTGCATTTGTTTGTTTCTGTCCTACAAAACAAGAAGGAACAAAGTGACTTCGTAACCTTTTCTTCTAATTCCTCCATTGCTCCTTTGTACTGTACAACAATCAGGTCTTGAGCTTGTATATGGCAAGGTTAACCCACTATTTTGTACTGAATTCCAAAATGGGGACATTTCTCCCCATTTCTGTAGGTCAGAAAACAAAACCCCAATTCTTTTTTCATGGTAAGTATCTGCCTATCGAGATGTAAAGGAAAAACCTAATACTCTAAGAAGGCACTGTCTTATGTTTAGGGTAATCCGCATGAGCAAAACAATTTTGTGAATCTGTATTCAATATTAACTTATCTCCTATTTTCATGACAAGTTTAAGATGGTACTTAAGTACTTCTTTTAATGAAGTGATTTATCCCATGTGAAGGATAGTAGTCAAGTATTGCTTCTACAATAGTAAAAAGAACACACTTCTAAGTGAGATTTTGTTCTGTGATCTAAACTATCAGTTTGGAACTAATTCAGAAGACAACAAATACAATCAGGGAGCTGGAAATGATGTCTTGAGGAAACTGGATATGGTTAACTTTAGAAAGGAAAAAAAAACCCCGAATTGAGCTTAACAGAACAATGGAGTTGGAAGGGACCTTGGAGATCTTTTAATCCAACTCTTGCTCAAGCAAGAGACCCTATAGCACTCTGGATAAATGGCTAACCAATTTCTTTTTTAAAAAACCTCCACTGATGCAGCCCCCACTTCTGAAGGCAAGCTGTTGCCACTGAATCCACTGATTCATTGTTATCACTCATGAAATGTATCCTTATTTCTGGGCTGGTTCTCACCTTGATTAGTTTCCATCCATTGCTTCTTATCCTGCCTTCAGGAGCTTTGGATAATAAGTTGACCCCCCCCCTTCTTGGCAGCCCTTCAAATATTGGAACGCTGCTATGTCACGCTAATCCTTCTTTTCATGAAACTAGACCTGCTCAGTTCCTGCAACCATCCCAGCTGCTGCTAATCATCTTTTGTTGCTCTCCTCTGCACTCTTTCTAGAGTCTCAAAACCGTCTTTTTATCATGGCAACCAAACTTGACTCATGGAGAAGTCGTCATAGTTTTCTTGGCAGCAAATTAGAAGTGGTTTTCTTCCGTCTCCTGGATCGTTTTGCAATTTCACAATCTAGTCTACAGCCTTGAGATTTCCCTGAATCTGAGATCAGGGAAACTGCTGCCATCTGCTGATATGGAGGCCACGCGTTTGTAACAAAATAAAAACAAAAGTTAATACATCTCCATTCCTTTTTCATGCATTGGCTCGGCTCTAATCAGTATCAATGACTTCAAAATCCATGACTATATGTGTGCATTTTAATTCAGAAGTTGCATTTCATTTATGAAGGTCTCTTAAATTGTGTTCAGCTTTTAACTTGCTCCATACAGTAAATCCTCCAGCAAAACTTTATACCTCTTATGAAAGGCCAGCACAAAATAAACCAAACTAGCTACTTGTAGCTGTGGGCAGCAGCCACAAGATTATATACTGTGTAACATTATATAAAACAGAACAAAAGTATTTGACTTACAAAAAAATCTGTTTAATAATACTGCAATAAAACACTGTGCAAAGATAAATCAGTGCCTCATTTACCTAAACACAGCTTAAAAAAAAAACTGTTGTATTGGAGCCAGCTGTGTTCCATCAGCAATTTCATGCAAAGCAAATAGGACACAGCAGTTTATTAAACGTCATAGTAAGTTTTGACAAATACCAAAAGAATCTAAGTCAGCTACTTAAAACACAGCAGCATTCAAGAGTGCACTAGAAGTGAAGGTTTGCCATTGTGGTGTTACCAGTCTATGAACATTTCAGATTGCACAAAAGCCATTGTAATGCCTGACAAACAGTTACACCATGTTCTCATTCTACAGCAGAGTTATCCAAACTCGACAACTTTGAAGACGTATAGATTTCAACTCCCAGAAATCCCCAGTCAGCATTCTGGCAGTTGAAGTCTACGAGTCTTCAAGTTGTCAAAGTTGGCCACTCGTGTGTTTACAAACTCAAAAACACTTTCCCATATCCCAGCATTCACTGAGCAAGCCTCCTTCCTCTGCCATATTATTGCCTGACTTTTTAGTAAGACATAGGGCAAGCTTTTCATTAAGTGAATTAGGCAAATATTTCTAGAACATCGATTACAGTTCCACTAACAACCTACTGTAGATTGCGGGTGACAAACTTGTGGCGTCACATTGCTGTCACATTTCCCACCTTCACGGAGCTGGAATGAGCGTGGTCTGCACATGATGCATTTGAATTGTAAGCCGCCAGTTTGATACTCCGATGTAGATGGTGTTTTAGTTGGGAAAATTTCTCTCTTCAGCTCCTTACACTCTCATGCATCCCAAAGCCCTGTCTCTTGGTTAAAATAAATTACTTGGAAAATGGAATTGTAATTCCTTTGTCCAGAGTTATACAAAACAGTACATTTTAATTCTAATGCCAGCTGTTTCCACTGTCTTCCTGCTTTCCTTTTTTAAGTTCTCTTCTACCATTTGAGGTTTTAGAGCAGGGATGACAAACCTTGGCTACTTTAAGACATGTAGACTTCAACTCTTAAAAATTTTCTAGCCAGCATGGCACCTTTGTTTTAGATTAGACCCAGATTTTCCATTGCTTTAGTTTGAAAAGATCCAAAATCCCACTTTCAAAGTTGAGGAAATTATCTGCTGTAAAGGAGAGATGGTTGTTTAAAAAATGGTTTCTGATATAGTTTCAGAGATGTTGATAAGGAGTATATAGAAGCAGGAATCTTACACTTCCAACATACCATAACATTTAAATATTTTGATGTTATGCGGGGATTGATTCAGTAGCAGAATCCTAGTTTGTCAAGTCATGTTCTCATACAAAAGAATTAAACTCCACAATGGATCTCCAAGTACTTTATGTAGGGGCATACAGATTATGTCACCTATATCACTAAATGTGAGATTCAATTGCCACACATTTGCAATAACCAAACAGCACTTCCAACTTTCTGAATTATGATTATAAATCAGTGCACAACAATGGAACACACCACACACAGGCCCATTTCCTCCACCTTATCCGAATTCATACGTTTGCGGGGGTCCTTGGTCCTCTGTTTGCTTGCAGCCATTTCATTACCCAAATAAATAACATTATGATCACCATCGTCCATCAGTGAATGTGGGTTTTCTGCCTGTTCATAGATAGTAACTTGCCCTGCCAGGGTCCGTGGGGATGTGGTTTTCTGCTTGGTATTTACTTGATTAGGATATTGTTTTCTGCTGGATTGTTTGTCTGGTATTAATCCCTGCTTATCTGGGTATTGGCTGTAGAAGAGGAATGGTTTCCTTTTTAGCTTTTTTTACTGTCTCTTCTGAGTGGTGTTTGTTTTTAAAGAATTAGCTGGTCCATCTGCATAAAAGTTAGAGCTCTGCTGTGATCTGTAGCCCTTTTAAAAAATGGAACATAAATATATCTTGAAATGTATCTTTTAAAGATTTTGAATTAAATTAATTTTAATTAAATATTTGTGTATGAGAGAGTGACAGTGAACATGCACAAGAGAGTGAGAGAGAAATACCCTAAAGATTTACTTCTAAAAAAAGAAACGGATAACAAAAGGAGAGGGATCATTGTCAAGATAGCTCCAGAGTAGGAGATAAATCCAGAATACAAATCATCAGCTCATAGCAAAAGGTATTTTCCTTGAAACTGAAGCTGTATAGAACTGAATCTGAACAGAAGGTGGCTTAGGAAATAAGTAGAAAAAAGCAGTCCCATTTGTAAGCTACAAGCAGAGACCACACATACAAATCAGTTATGCTGGCGATGGTATTTATGAGTAATAGCAGACATGAACAAAACATGAAAGCTGTTTGCCAAACAGATTGCTGCAAGGTAACTTCTCATTTTTCCATTTAAATATGTAAGATTTAGTTACATAAAGTGTGTATAAATGTAGCACTGGTGCATAAAAATGTAGTCATTAAAACTTGAGCTGAGAAATTAGGAGTGGCAGTTACCAGTATACTTTGAAAAAGATAATCAGTTAAGTAAAATCTCAGGATAAAGCTGCAGAATTAGGCATAGTTATGGAAGATTATATTGTTTTTGTCGCTCAGGGGAACTATTTGCAAATAAATCTTCTGGGCTACATATTTGTGATCTCATTGATTAGAATAGCCCCACCTGCAGATTCTTCTCATGTGCTGCTCCCTTTGGATTAAATGGCAATGTTCACATGACATGAACCTACCCATCCTTAACTCATAGTTTACTTAATAAATCCAAATTTGTAAAAAACATTGAACCATAAATTAACCACACAGACCAGGGTGACAAAGCCACTAGGCTAAAATGTGATTGGCTAGTTTATGGTTCATTGTATTACACAAACACTTTGTCACAGCCCAAGAAAAGGACAAAGTTGCCGACATTCTAGGCCAGGGGTCTTCAAACTTGACAGCTTTAAGACTTGTGGACTTCAACTCCCATAATCCCTCACCCAGTCATGTTAGTTCAAGAATTCTGGGAGTTGAAGTCCACAAGTTTTAAACTTGCCAAGTTTGAAGACTCTTGTTCTTGGTTGTTCTTCTGGGACTTCGACCATCTGAAATAAGAGCCCTGTTATATTTTAATTCAAAATCAATCCATCATAACTCCCCAATGGGTTTAGCAAATAAGGTAACCTAAGAATAATATCTTCTTTTTGAGATTTTAAAAATGTCCTTGACTATCATTAAGAGTGCTTTCTTTTTAAATTATGATGGATGATTCATAAAACACTATTATCAAAAATCTATGTTTTGCAGCCAGCTCTAGCTAAGGAAACATGTAGCCTATTTTCACCTTGCAAATGCAAAACACAGGAATCTTTTTTTAAATCATCTCTTATAAACAAATCTTGGTACTACTCAGACAGCCCTGGTTTTGATCATTTGCAACACAAGAAGACGCTGAAGCCTATAAGAGACAAGTGCACATTTTTTTTAAGAATGAAACTCAAAATAAATTTTGTCCACCCACCTCCCGCCCAACTGCCCCCAAGCCCTTAAGTTAATATAAGGCACAAAGAACTGGTGCGTTTGAGCACTGTCTTCATTTTTCCTTGTCCTCTCGAGAGTTTGGCCCTCAGTCAGCAATTCTCCTTCAGGTGATGACAGTGGGACCCTTACGACCTGTCCTCTCATGAATCTGAGATATTTTCAGTGCAATGGCAATGAGTGGACTCAAAACCGCCTAGAGAAAAGAGAAAGAAAAGACGCTTTGAAGAAAACACATTTAAATATTTAAATCAGTGGTTTATGTATCAAAAAGGAAGAAGTTACTTAAGGCCCATCAATATATCATATATTAAGTCTGCCAACACCACCAATACGTTTCCATAAACCAGGGGTCCCCAACTTGGCAACTTTAAGACTTGTGGACTTCAATTCCCAGAATTCATAACTGGCTGGAGAATTCTAGGAGTTGAATCCACAAGTCTTAAAGTTGCCAAGGTTGGAGATCTCTGGCATAAATTGACATATCTTTCAAAATTCAAGTTTAAAGTAGAAAAGGAACATGGGTATTAAAAATGCAAAAAATAGTATGTGACTAAAACATGCATGTTAATTGGAAAGAAGATAGCCAGAATGATTTGTTCCCGTTGAATATTTGGTCTCTCAGGCTTCACATGGAAGATAACACAAAGCTTTGGATAGCATTTCTAAATGCCAAAGGATGTGCATGTATGTTTGATACAAAAAAAATGTGAGGTTAATTAAGCTAGCAAGGTGGAAGACTAGATGTAGGATACAGCTTGGCTTTATTGAGGGCTTTATAATGCTTGACTTCTGGTGTGTGTGTGTGTGTGTGATTTCTTTTATTGATTTTATTGTAAGTCACCCGGAGACATCTAAGTCAGATGGGAGGCTATATAAGTGAAATAAATAATAATCATTGAAATTAAGTAATTAATTAAACTAGATCCTTAGGTAAGACTTGACAAGGGAACAAAAATGCCAAATCCAATTGAAACATCTGACTGATTGTGTGACCAGCTATAATATTAATATTAATAATAATATGCATTTACTTGGGATCTCATGCTAGCAGTCTTTATTAAATATTTAAATATAGGATACGTTATTTTTTTCAGTGAGGAAAAATGGGTATTTTCAAGAAAAAGGTGGAAATGTTGAACTAATTTAAACATTTAGTATTATTTACAGATTGAAAATCATTTTGTTCATTTATTTATGAATGTATCAAACATACATTCAGCAAGTGCTGGTCAAGAAAAGATCAGAACAGTTGGACCAGATGAAGCTGCTCAAAAGTGCTCTTTTAAAGGAGTAAATATTTGAATATGCTCTATATTTGTATTTACTCCTTCAAAAAAGTAATAGGAATCAAGAGCAATTTAAGGAGCCACCTTGGCACCTGAAAGCCTCTGCAGAAAAATAATTCTGTCTTGTCAGGATACAAAGACATTCTATCCCCACCCACTCTTTCATCGATCCAGGCACTGAGTCAAGACTTCCACTACATCTCCGTTGATGTCGAACGAGAGTTATGTCACTGGTTATCATCAGGATATTAAAAAATTTTTGGTGCCTTGGAGTCAGTGTTGACTCTTGGCAACTGCATGGACAACTCCTACTATTTTGAGGGGCAAGTTGCCATTGCCTCCTTTCAAGAGTTGAGAAAAAGAGAGCGATTGGTGCAAAGTCACCCAGTTGGGTTCATACATAAGGCAGGACTAGGATTCCTGGCATCCTGATTACCACACTGATCCTTAACCACTTCAACAAATTTCCTCTCTATTTGATCACCTCAAATCCAGGTTTGTAGATGCAGATGTAGATGTTGAAGAAAAGCAAAGTCTCCAAAAGCTCAAACTCTCCCATGAATGCCTAATTTAATAAGTTCTGCTAACCAGAGAGAATGACTTAAAAAATACAGAGTGCAATTTTTCGGCATTCCATCAGACGAATCAAATAAGTTGCCTTTTGCTTCTACTTAAATGAAACGTTTTCAAACATTATCTTGGAAGCTTCTGCTTTTATGACTTTGTGAACCTTACTATGGATGAGGAAGTGATTTAAAAGAGGAAGTATTCACTTAATGTCTAATGTCAAAGATAATATTTCACTCGTATCCATTAATAAAAAAAAATCAATACTGTATTAACGCAAACTCTAACCCAACAAACAAATCCCACAAATTCTATATCACAACTTTGATATAATTTTTAATGTTCCTGTTATAACTAGCTGAACTTTTTATGTGAGAAAATCACAAAATGGTTTTAGAAATGACCAAAAGCTCAGAAAGATTTTTGACTGAAATCACATCAGCTTGTCATAAATAAGAAAGGAAATACTTATATTAGCCTAAATACTGTTCTGTAATACAGTACATTGTGAAAATAGGAATAGTTTAATTTATTACATTTTTAATAGTATGTGACACAAATAATTCCAAGATCTGTTTCACAAAATAATGTGGGGTGGAGGACATGTTGCTATAATATATATCTGAAATGTTATCGTCTTTTGCTTCCAGCAAAACTCTGTATACCTTTTTCTGAAGAATGTAAACGATCTTCTAAAAAATAGATATATGATGGGCTGGAAAAAAATATCTATTTATCTTTCTTTACAACTTGCTTTTTTCCCAAATACTTATACCTGTAACTTAATATTACAAATGCAATGGACTTTCTAAGACAGGGCTGTCAAACTCGTGACCCGCAGGCTGGATGCATCACACGCTGGCCATGCCCATTCCCGGTTTAGCAAAGGGGGGGAGAAAGTCCCAATACGTCACATGATGCCGTGAGTTTGACACTCCTATTCCAAGATAATTCAGAGCCACAGGCACAATGAGACTCAGGACAGGTCATCTTTCTTATAAGGGATGAAATGGGAATTTGGCCCTTTAAAAATCCAGGAGTAGAATAGTTGTTATACATTCACTTGAAAAAACCCCAATCTTGAGTGTGAATGGGGCTGGTCTTTCAACTTTTGAGAAATGATTGAGGATTCTATCTTAAAATGTCTGCTTAGTCTCTAAATATCGTCTTCATGCAAGGAAGAAGGGGAAACTGGTAACAGATAAGTAGATGGATAGATTAAATATAGATAAACAGACAGACAGGCAGAGGACAGCCACTGCCAGACAGAATTTCATTATAAAGAACCAAACTTTTTTCTCCTTTTATTTCAGGGGACAGCTGAATTTATGCTGTACTTCACCTCATAGCCGCTTGCACTTTGTAGTATGCATTATCAAACAATGCATTCTCGACGCCCCATTCTGAAAATCCACAGGATGGAAATGGAAAATAAAAACTCCTGCTGGCTTCTGTATGTGAAATGACACTGCTTGTGAATTGAGATGATTCTTGCCAGGTAGATCACAAGGATCCACTTTAGGCAAAGGTGACTTTACTTCGAAGTACACGATTGCCCCAGCCTCCTTGTTAAGGAGCAAAATAGCAGGGATCGATGTGCTTCATTCATGTTTGAGTAGCTTATGGGACATTTCAAAGCATGTAACCAATGATGCTGTCACTATTTATCAAGAATCATGCAAATTATATCACCTCTATTTGACTAAATTAAAAAAAGAAGTTTGGGTCTTTATATCTGTTTCTTCCAAAACAATCTTTTCCCACCTGGGTTCTCCAAATGTGTTTGATGCCTTTCATCACTAGCTGGCACATCTGGAGCTGATTTTTACAATATTTTTTTAAAAAAGGGAACACTTTCTTTGTTTCAGATTATGTATACAGTTACACTGTAGAAAACCCTGGCAGCTGAGTGTCACTTCCTGTGTAAGAGGAAATGGAATGCTTCCTGGTTGCTAAGGGGTGTTTTAAAAAATCAAGATGGCAGCCATGATCATACAATTGAAGGTCTACCTGATTTTATGCATACTGCACACATCACAAGGAAAATGGACTTTGATCGCACTATCACAGCTGCCATCTTATTTTTTTTTTCATATGCTGCCAACACCCCTCTTGTTATTGTTCTTCCAGAACCAAATAACCATTTTTCATAAGCCACCAACTTTTCCATCGCAAAATTGCTGTTGCTGGGAAAATACTATTCAGGAACATTCTGTTAAGCCAGTTTTAAATTCTATTATCCAACTCATACTGCGTAAAATGAGAACAAACATTTTTATAGTAATTTTATTAAACATTACAATTACAAAGATGAAGCTAATAGAAACTAACTCCCCCTGAAAACAATAAAAAGAAAAAGATAGCAAGTGCAGAGAAATAAAAAAAAAAGAATAAGAACACAGTAAAAGAAAATAAATATATAAAGAAATGATTTCCCCTTCCTTGGAACAAGTATAAACAATTTTTAACTTATCACCCTGTCTTAAAGTACAACAAATTACCTCTTCTTGTCCTATCTAATTTCTTATCTATAAATAAAGGACGGAAATATATGGTACAGTTTGTAAATATATAATCCAATCAAGTACAATAAATTATATCTAAAAATAGTTCAGATATTGGTTCAAAATGTGCAATAATTATTTTATTATTCTGTTCACCTTTTTATCTGCAGCTAGTTGGGACTCATATGATACAAATGAATTTAACACAATCATAGTTTCACTTGATAAAGAAATAAAATCAAATTATAAGAGTACATAAAAGTTCAGGGTTCAATTTATTATAACTATCTAATAAAACCCATGCAAAGGTTATGGCTGTTGAATAATACAATGACAAGCAGGAGCACTTTTTCAATTAATTACCAAGAATGAAACACATGATTTTCAGTTCTGTAGCAGTCTAACTGCTTGCTATTCCAGTCATAAAGTGAAATAAAGGTTTTGTTTACAAAATTACGATAAGCTATAAGCTGGTATTTGGTCTGATATCCCAGGAATTTCCAGAGCAGCCAATATTTTGCTTTGTTTCATTCATACGTGAAAATGATGGCCTGATTTGAGGAAACATTTGTTCCACCCATCTCATATTTTTTGCCTTTCAAGATCAAAAATACCCAGGTGATCAGTTCTATTTAAGATTCCTGAGTTTGTGTTAAAAGGCCAGAAGTATAATTACAAAGCCAAGTTTTCTTTCTGGAGGCAGATATTATAACAAGTCCAGGTGAAATAAGTAAATTAACTTACATCTAACCTTGGGGAAGAACTATGGAAAAAACATTTTGTCTTAAGTGCTTTGAACCTTATTCTTCCTTCAGATGGCACACTATTAATCTATTAATATTAGTTATGTAATAAGCATGGAG
>BHEV01021270.1:0-33726 GCA_004319985.1 Emydocephalus ijimae
GCCTGATGATGGCAGATGAGATTCTGCTGAAACGTTGCTACAACTTTAAAAGCACCACTACTATGACGGGGGAAAATACCCAAACAAAACTGAATGCCATACATGTATATGTATATATATATATTCGTAGATTTTCACAGGTACAGGTATGTAGGTCAAGGTGTGTTCGGGTCTTTTCCCATGTAAGATTAAGAGTATCTTGGCAACGTTTCAGCTTTCCACAACAAAACTCACAAGGCCATCACACAGCCCATACACAAACATCGACTCTATCAACCAATCAAGAGGCAGTAGCGCAGCCAACCAGCCCAGCACACTAGCCCCCACTATCAGTATTTATAGAGAGACGGCAGCTCAGATCACACACTACTTGCACTGGCATGAAGCCAAAAGCACCAGCCTGAGGATGGCAAGATACTCTTATTCTTACACGGGAAAAGACCCAAACACACCTAGACCTACATATATATACCATATATGCATGGTATTCAGCTTTGTTCGGGTATTTTCCCACGTCATTATAGTTGTGCTTTTAAAGTTGTAGCAACATTTCAGCACAACTTTAAAAGCACAACTATAATGACGTGGGAAAATACCTGAACAAAGCTGAATACCATACATGTAAGTACCCACGAAAACTTAAGAAAACATATGTGCATGTATATGTATATGCATATATATTTGTTTTCGTAGATTTTCACAGATACAGGTGTGTAGGTCTAGGTGTGTTTGGGTCTTTTCCTGTGTGCACTGGCACAAAGCTGAAAGCACCAGTCTGATGATGGCGAGTGGGACGTTGCCGAAACATCACCAAGGTACTCTTAATCTTACACAGGAAAAGACCCGAACACTCCTAGACCTACATATATATATATATTCTTAAGTTTTCACGGGTACTTACATGTATGGCATTCAGCTTTGTTCGGGTATTTTCCCACGTCATTGTAGTTCTGCTTTTAAAGTTGCAGCAACGTTTTGGCAGAATGTCATCTGCCATCATCAGGCTTCTGTATATATATTCTGTACATATATATATATTTTCTGAGGTTCTCGCGGGTATTTGTATGTGGATCTTTGGTTATTCGGGTTTTCTCCCACGTAAGATTGGNGATGTGAGCTGCTTCTTCCTTTTAACTGCTAGTGGTGGTGTGACTTGATTGGGTGGGGGCTTGACTGTGTTCTGATTGGGTGGGGGTTTGGCTATGTTCTGATTGGTTGGGGGGGTTGGCCGTGTTCTGATTGGCTGGGGGCGTGTTCTGTTCATATGGGGGCTTGGTTGTGCTCAGGTTAGTCTTAGTTGCTGGGGGATTTGAGCTGGTGAGCTGTGATCCGGCTGCTTGGCTTTGAGTTCGTGGTTGTGCCGCATCTTCATGGTGGGTGTCAGTTCGCTTCATGTATGGCTCAGAGGGGTTTGAAGTGGGTAGTGATGCAGCTGCAGTGCGGCTTCTGGTCCGTGNTGGTGGTGGCATCTTGTGTGGCTCTCAGGGGTGTGGGTCTTGTGTCAGTCTTCATGTTAGGTACTCGTCTGTTCATGAGGGCGGGTTTCCAAATGGCTGGTAAGCGGGAGGTGTCATCTCTTTTATTCATGCTGTGTGGGCGTTTTTCTATCTCTATGGCTTCTCNTGTTTTTCTATCTCTATGGCTTCTCTGATTATTCTGTTGTTGAAGTGTTCGGTTTTGGAGATAGTTCTAGTATTTTTAAACTCAATCACATGTCCTGTGGCTTTGAGGTGTTGGACCAGGGAAGAGGTCGGTTCTTCTTTTTTGATTGAGTTCTTATGTTCTTCAATGCGAGCACTTATTCTTCTGTTAGTTTGTCCAATGTATGTGGTGGGGCAGGCAGTGCAAGGGATTTCGTATACTCCTTGGTTTTCTAACTCAATTTTGTCTTTAGTGTTTCTTAGGCTGGTGGATATTTTTGTGCATTCTGCACAAACAGAAAAATATCCACCATCCTAAGAAACCCTAAAGACAAAATCGAGTTAGAAAACCAAGGAGTATACAAAATCCTGATGATGGCAGATGAGATTCTGCCGAAACATTGGTACAACTTTAAAAGCACAACTACAATGATGTGGGAAAATACGCGAACAAAGTTGAATAACACACACACACACACACACGCACACACACACACATATATATATATTTGTTTTCTCACGGGTATTTGTATGTGGATCTTTGATTATTTGGGTTTTCTCCCGCGTAAGATTGGAAGTATCTAGGCAACGTTTTGATTTAGACTTCATCGAAATGTTGCCTAGATACTTCCAATCTTACGCGGGAGAAAACCCGAATAACCAAAGATATATATATATATATATATATATATTTTCTTAAGTTTTTGCGGGTACTTACATGTATGGCATTCAGCTTTGTTCGGGTATTTTCCCACATCATAGTAGTGAAAGCACCACTGCTATGACGTGGGAAAATACCCAAACAAAGTAATAAATGCAAAGAGGACCATTTTGGAAATACGATACATGAATACAAAATAACTGCCTAGGTTGTGTTGGAATTTTGCCTGATATTAATTTTTGTATTTTTAAATATGTATTGATTAACTTAGGAAAATTGATATATTCATGTGGAATTCAAATTGCAGATCTTTTACAAGACAAATCATGCTTAAAAATGACCACTGCATCCCCTGTCCCCAAAGATTGAGTGACTTCATTTATGAGTCATGGATAGGCAACCCAGTAGTTGTTGGTTAGAAGTGGCATTCAGTAGCCCCTCTTTCCATATGATAGCTGGTGCTAAGGCTCCCAGCTAACTCTCCATTAGCTTAGCAGATTGGCTGCATAGCTGTAATATGATACTATTGAAATGGTTTTTCACAGTAAAACTCAATAATTACTCAATTATAATCTGACAGGCGTACTCCCTATGATTGTTAGAAAGAGAACTTCTCCAGGTGAAGAGTTGAAGAGGAACAAGTTTTATGTGCATATATGTACAAACTGTGTTTATGTAACTTACATACTGTATGTACCTGCCTGATTGGTAAGCAGCGTAATCCACAGTAGTGAAAAGCTATATCACATTAGATTGAAGATATGCCTGGAAAGCAGGACAATTTAGCAAACTTGTTATGCTAATGACATAATAACAAAAAGTAAATCACTAAAGATTTAGTAGGTCATTAGAGCAGGACCAATCTACAAATGCTAATTGTTGAGCAAAGCTGAACATTCTGCATATTGGGTAGGAAACTGTAAAATCATATATTTTGGATTTTCAGTGTTCTTCAAAGAAAAATTTTCAGTGTTCGCAAAGAAAAATTGCAATACATTGAGAATCTTTAAATATTTGATTCAGGATCAGTACCCAAAAGGTTCAAACACATGTCAAGGTATATCCAGTAGGTTTGAGAGGCTTCTTCTGATCATGCAAGGTTGTTAATTCATTTTGGATCAAAATTAAGGACAGCACTGACAAGAAAATTGTTAGATTTTCTTCAGCTGTCAGGAGTAATCTTATACCAATACCCAAAGGAGTCTTGTGTTTAAAATAATGTCACTAAATCAAGGACAGATAATTAGATTAACTTGCATGTAGTTTCTCCACTCGGCTGGGCAGTGTTAAAGAGAAGGAGAGCATTTTGTTAATTTCAGGTTTCAATCCAGATTTGGTCCAAATGTAACTTCATTTCCCTAATCCACCCACTTCTAAATATTATGTACTGGAAGAAAGAGCATTGCTCTGGCCTTGTAGCCTTTCTGTACTACTTCAGGCAGCTGGTTGAGTTGCCTGCCATAAAGCTCAAATTAAGATCTGGACAAGACCTGAAGAGAGATCCATGAGTCAGAACTACATGGATAAGCACTGGGCCATTTGGCAACATTTGCACAGGAAACTCTCAAATCTAATTCCATTCTATCATAGCAGGATTATTTAGATTTATATTATAATTTCATCCAGGAGTTTAAAACTTATGAAGAAAAAGCTTATGAAGTTACTTGGGCTGAGAGACAGAAATAGGCCCAACTCATCAGTGAATATTTGTGGTTAAAGATAGATTGGAATTTTAAATACAACTTCTTAAACACTATACCATTCTGACTCTCTTTGTTTTGTTGTAGACTTAAGAAGTGGCAGAAGGATACCAATGTGTAGTGGATGCAGCAGATTCTGCTGAAGGAACTATCAGTTTTTAAATCTTAAAATCTAACGCAGGGATCCCCAGCCTCCAAGCTGTGGCCTACTACCAGGCTGTGGCCTATTTGGAATTAGGCAATGGCCAGAGCATGTACGTACACCTGCATAGCTCAGTTTATGTGAGCGACAGGCTGGTGAGCATTTGTGTGTGCGCACAGCAGCCCACTTCTTGTGCCACCCTGCTGGTTGTGCAGCCCAGTTCCTTTCTCTCCCCTGGACCACTAAGCCTCAAAGGTTGGGGACTGCCGATCTAAAGGATTTTGTCATTAAATGTCATTTTTATGCTTTCATTGTGGAAGGAATAACTCTGAGCAAAGTTATTTATTAAGGACAATAGGAAAATTTGCAAAAATGATCCTGCTGTTATTAATCTGTCCTTGCTCATCTTTTATTTTTATTTTTTTATTATTTTTTTTATTTTTTCCTGAATGAAATTAATATGAGAGAAATAGTGGATTGTTTATAACATTGTTAAAGAGCAATGTAATAATTCCCTGAAATTGATTTGCCTTTTTGCTGTTGAAGCCAATGGCTTATTTTGTGATGATTGATGTAATGTATTTATTTCTGGAAGAGCCCAACTAACTTCAAGACCTTTTCTCTGGAGTAAATAACTGGAAGCTGCAATCAAAACCCATGAGCCAGCAGATGTACTTATCCTCCATCGGGATTAATTTGCTTTAAAGCAGGGAACCAATTCGCGCTACTTTGGATATTTCAAAATTATAGAAGCTTGTGCCTTAAGACAACTTTCAATGTGCTAAATGTACACAAGCAAACAAACTGCATAAATCTCACTTTCAGTTGGTATAAACTCATCATAGAAGGATGAACTCAAATTATGTTAGACAGGCACGTTTGAGAATGACCACAATGTCTAGAAAGACTCACTTTGGCTTTCACTTTATCTATTGCTTATGGAATCAACAAGAGGTTAGCTGAGCAATTATGAGACAAAGAACTTTGGCTTGCTCTACTCTAATGTTTGGTTTCTTTGCTAGCTATAATAAAAATGCCAAAGAAGATCTGATTCCTTCCTGGACTGCAAGCAATAGGAAGGAAAATGATGTACCTAACATGCTAATTTTGCTTTGCATGATGCAAATATAGAGAGGGCAGAAGATCTTTTGTGTCTCCTAGCCATATCGAGTGCTATACATTCTGAAATATTGTTCCCTATATTAAAAATTTCTCAGACAAGATTCTATTTCCCTAGTGACTGGATCGATACACCGTTCCTTGAAGCAATAGTATCCCTTCATGCACAGTATAGTGTGTTTGTGAATGAGCTCTAATGGTTGGCTCATACTGGATTGCAGTATTGCAATCTAACTCTGCCCACATCTTGGAGTTCAGTCCTGATAGAACTCAAGGCTGACTCAGCCTTCCATCCTTCTGAGGTCAGTAAAATGAGGACCCAGATTGTTGGGGGCAATAAGCTGACATTGTAAACCGCTCAAAGAGGTGCAGTCTAAGTGCTTTTGATACTGCTATTAATAAAACACCATGATAGCTGGAAATAAATGTGCTTGTTGGAAAAAAATACATTCTTAATTTAACAAGTGACAAAATTAAGCATTTTATTGTTACCTGAAAGGCATCCTAATGTTCATTCTTTCAGCATATTTGCAGAGTGTGTCCCAAGGACAATGAATTTTTACAAACATAATGTCATTGTTTGTAACAGCTGGCTGCAAAAAAGAAACAATGGAACAGGCACAAATCTTTCAGATTCAGGTGCATTCTCTTTATTACATACATACATTCATATTACATTCATACATACATAAGTGTATGGTATTTAAACTGTCTACTTGGACAGAAGAATACATACAGGAGTACAAATAACCTGTATGCATTCTTCTTTGGTCAAAACAAGAGAGGAATTTTGGCTTACCTGTAACCTAGCTATGATTGCAGTTTATCCAAAAAAAAAAAAAAAACCCAACCCAGAGTTAACACACTGGTTCAAAAGCTTCATGGATGTTATCCCATGAAGTCATAAGTTATTTTTTTAACCAATTTTATTAAATCACAGAGCAATCCTTCAGACAAAGGTGTTAAGAGGGGAGTGTTGGCTAGTTCGAAGGCATAGATCCAAGCAATTTTATTTGCTCAAGAAAACTGCATATATCATTTAATATTACAGGTATGTTTTGCCACAAATCAAACCTTTTGAAGGCTGGGGAAGGAAGACCTTTCAGTTTCCAGGCTTCTAGTTCATGCTACCCTCACAAGGCTAAGGAGAGGACAGTAGTCACTCCCCAAATCTGCCTCTCCACTCCACAAATCCCTCTTTTATTTTATATTGCAAGGCAAGGGTCTTTAAACTTGGCAAGTACTAGGCTTGTGGACTTCAACCCCCAGAATTCTTAAGCTAACATGACTGGAGGAGGAATTCTGGGAGTTGAAGTCCACAGGTCTTTTTTTAATATATATATATAAAAAATTAATTTGGGTTTTCACAAAACATAATACAAATAAAATTCCTTTTTTTTTTTTTTGAGAATAACATGGTCCCGGGTTATCACTTCACCATACAGACACAAACTTAATTTCATATTCATCTTTGTGTTCTATTCCATATCTTATTACTATTTTAACATTTTCTCAATAATTTTTCCCTTCCCTTAGTTTTCTCAATCTTACTTTTCATTATCTCATTCCTTTCTAAATTCAATTGTATATATCTTTTTCTAAGTTTCAATACCTTTCTAGTCATCATATTTATACTTTTGTCTGTCCTGTTTTAATTTCATCTGGTTTGAGCTTCTTCGGCAACAGACTGAAATCTGCGATTGTGCGCAGTTTCAATCTGTGCTCACCACTGGAGCACCCCGAGCTGCCTGGTTTGGGGGCTAAGCCACCCTGTAGAGATGGTGAAGAGAGAGGAGACTGCCAGCAGGGTTTATGAGAGCCACATCTCTCCTCCCCAGCAGGCCATTACTCCCTTTCCTGAAGGCAGTTGCAGCAGTGGTCAGAAATGGCTACCTCAAAGAAGAACTCAACCGGAGAAAAATGTGCAGGAGGAAGATAAGAAGAGAAAGTGTTTGGCTGATCAGGTCAAACTGGAAAAACAACAATACAAGGTACTCTGCAATTTGAATTATAAAAAGCAACATTGTTCCCAAAGAAGACTTTGAAGTTGCGAATGAGAGAGGGAAGGGAAAGGATTTGGTTTTATTTTTTTCTTTTCTTCCCTATATTGGCAACTAAGAGATTTAAGCAAGAAATCAGCAAAAATCCACTTTGAGAGTAACAGGTATTTAAGCTGAAAATAAAATGTCAAAGGGATTATGAAGATTTCTGGATTCTCAAAAACTTTTAAAAGAAGGAAAAAACAAAAGGGTGGGATCTGGAAAAAGGGAGGAGACCACCTGGAAGTGAAAGGAATTAACAGTGAAACTTTAACAAGATTCCTAAAAGATACATTTTAACTGAAACTTTGTAACAAGATAAGAGAACCCCAGGAAGAGAAAGTGGAAAAAAAAGAAGCAAGAAGAAACAGCTTTGGATTATTTGGATTACTTGGTGATGTTTGGATTTTTGGCTATTGGATCCAAAGGACTAAAATTAATCGGGTCATTGTTTAAAAGTTTTTAATATGGTATCACTCTTGGAAGAACTGAGAATAGAACTTAAAAAACAGAAAGAAGATGCACAAGAAGGAAGAGGTTCTTTTGGCTTCATATTTCAATTTGTAGAAATGGAGATCCTGAACTATGAGAAACAACAAGAAATGTCTGTAGAACAAGAAGGGCGGGACAAAGAAGAAGCCATCTTCAATGACCAAGTATTTCTATGTGGGGAAAAGAAAGGAAAGGGGGGAAAGAGAGTGAAAAATTTAAGATCTGAAAACACAACCTCCAAAAAGAATAGTTTGAAAAGTAATTATAACATTAAGAAGAAACAGAAGAGAGGACTACAGAAGAGAGAATCAGAATTAGAGAGAGAAGGGGTCAAAAAGGGAAGGGAGAAGAAGAGGGAGAAGAGAGAAAGGAAAAGAAATTATAAAGGACAGAACCAGGACATAGAGAAACAGGAAAACGCACAAGACACAGAGATAATGGGTGAAAATTTAATTGAAAGGGGGATTCTGCAAGGGTACATAAGATAGTATTGTTATATTAGAAATAGAAATGAATTTTGAAAATATGAAACAAGTGTGATTAAAATGATAGATAAAATACTCATTGTAATGTAATGTAATGTTTAATAAATAAATGAAATAAAAGAGATTGAGAGAATGAAATTGGGAAAGGAAGGGAAAATTTTAATTATTATAAATGTGTTATAAAAATTTAAGTGAAGAGGAATATGAAAGAAACATGAAAAAATTAAGGAAATATTATAAGTGTTCCTAGGAGTATGATATCTTATTGAAAAGGAATGTTAAAGATGTCAAAGATTATAACTAACATTAATGATAGAGCTGAAATGGAATAGAATAAGTATTTTATTTATTATTGTTATAGATATATTTTTTCTTTAAGAACTTAGTGCGTATTTTAAGAATGTACCAAGCAGAATTCGACTGGAAGTTATGTATTATATTGAATGTTATAATTGTAAAGGCATAAATTGAAGTTTAAATAAGAGTTGAATGGATAAAAATTAAAAGATACAAAGTTGTCATACTCCAATTAGTAACTACAGGGGAAATTTTTGTTTGATGAAGTCCACAAGTCTTAAAGCTGCCAAGTTTGAAGACCCCTGTTGCAGAGCAATTGACAATCTGACATTTTATTCTCTCTGCTTTATGACTGATCTGTTGTATTTATGATGAAGCTGAATTTATTTGGTGAGAAGGGACATCATTTTTGCCCAAGTTTATTTAAGGCATAAATAATACTTTAAAATCTCACTGCCACTAGCCCAAAAATGTCATTTTCCTTAGATGGGAGAGGAGGTTATAAATTGCCTCTCACTTTCTCAGAAGTTTAATTGATACTGAACAATTTGAGACAAATACTGTTATGATCAGATCAAACAGTAAATTGTTTCTCCTTAAAGAATTCCATCAACAAAACTCCTCCATACTCATTTACAGAATTTTTTAAGCTTTTTAGACAGAGTACTAGTTTCTTTCTTTTTCCCCCTTTTAAAAAATATTTATTTGCTTTTTTCCTCCTTCCTTTCCCTACTTTTTACATTATCTCTCAAGCTGCCCATGTTCCTAATCCTCCCTCTTTTCTACTCTTCAGGGTCTTCTACTGTTTCTTTGAAGGTAAGGCCCAGTTAATCCTGCAACCACTTCAGTAAGATGCAAAATATCTAATGGATTTTCCTCATAGTAGCAGCCATTTTGAGCAAATATAAAACACTACCCACCTCTCTTTCTAACATTAATCCTTCCGCTCGTAAATTCTTTTCAAAGGTGCTTCTTTTTTCAATTTGAGGACTGGACTTTTTGTAGACTAGAATGTAATCAATACGTTTTTTGCCATCTTTGAAGAATAGACCAGATGTTGCCAATGCAGACATGTCACTCTGAAAGAAAAAGGTGATGTATAATGGACTCTTAAACATAGGAACACAGTCCAGGCAATGATGAAAAACATGGGATGTATTTTTAGGCACATCAGTTTCTTTTTATCTCTAAGAAGTATATCCAAGACAGAAGAGAAACCCAGAAGAAAGTATTTATTGCTCATTCTCAAATCTTTTTAAATAAATTGTTCCCAAATTTTGATAAAGGTAATCAGGATATTGGTGACATTCAGTCCTGTAAATCTATGTAATGCCTCCCTTATCAGGGGGAAGATATGGGGCTCAATAAGTAGGTTGACAGTACAAAGTGAGTCACACAGGATATTTTTTTGCAAGAATTTTGAGAACTTTTGTTGCTTTGCTTAATTATTTTGATTTATAACCCACGTGTCTCATAAAGGATCAGTACTAATATAGGAGAACTCTAATGTTATCCCATAATACATCTTAATAGGTTGGACTAAAGACCAGTGACTAAGGATCAGTGATTCCACGATGAAGCAGAGATTTTAAACCCCAAACTCCCTAACTGAGGTTTAACCAGTACATCTCTTTTTAAATGTGTTAAGCATAAACTTATTAAAGTACCTTTACCATCAAAAGCCAAAATATCAAACAAGTGAAAGAAATTGGAAATTAAAGAATTATTCATATTAGAATTGTTTCATTAAAAATGAAATCACTATGTTAAGTCTATTTTCAGACTATATGTTATTATTTTAATCTTTCCTGCCTCAAAACAGCACAGCTAATGTTGTTCAGTTTTGGAAAAGGCAGCATGGACTGTTATCTAGACATCAATGGCAACATTTTGAATTCTAATCGATCCTTCCCTGCAGTCCCCATGGCCTTGAAGCTGCTTAGCTTTGGCGTTATTTGCCTTTCCTCAGAAACAAGGGCAAACTGTGATGCACATTAAAGAAAAATTAAGTCTTCAATCACATAGCTGTGGTTGCCCTCTGACTTTTATGACCCTCCCTGTGGATATCGCTGCTCAGAAACCAGTGCAAGCTATTTCACAGAGACAATCTCCATGAATATTTTTTAAACACATTGTCCTCTCCTTTCCTAAACATTAAATCCTACCCTTCAGAAACACCTTTCATGGCTTTGAGGCCTAGGCTGACAATGACTTCCACTTTTGCTGTGGCTCAGAAAATTGGAAACAAAACAAAACAAAACAATTCCTGAAATGACGAGACACAAGAAAGTCATCAAAATTCTGAACTCAAATGCTGCAAGTTGCATTTATTTCCATTTCAGAAGTATTTATAGCCTTTGGATGACATTTGCAGTAATAACTATACTCCTATATGGATACATGAAATATATAAGAATATACAGAAATATACAGAAGAGGGACAAGCAAGAAAATAGATTTGGTATCTATCCAGGTGCAACTGCTCCTTATTTATCGGCTCTAATACATTATTTTGTCCATTATGAACAGAATATCTGGGAGCAACAACAGTATAATATCTATTAATAAATAGTAACATCAGATCCTACTAATAGAGGAGAAATAGGTTCAGCATTTCTCTCTGTTGTTTCTAGTCTTATACTTCAGATGAACCTGATTCAGAATGACAGAAAAGTGCAATATTCTTGGTAAGTGGAAATCATGAGCAAGTACTATGTTGCACATACCATAATTCTGTTATCAGTAAAGTTGATGTTTAACAGTATAGAGGAAATGTGGGAGGAATATAATTAGCTCTATAAATATTATACATTATAAATATTAATGAGAATCCCTGAGCTCTCTTTTCGAGCAGAAAATGTAAACCTACAACAGGATAAGTGATTTGCTTTTGTTGAGATTCCAGCTAGTCAAGTTATAATTAACTTTCAGGGTATTTACTTGTTTACTTGATAAATATCCCATTCTCTATTTTCCCTTCATTAGGGATCAATCTCCTGTCCTTATACTCAGTCAGAAATCTATGACCACCATTTACACACAATCCTTGCTGAATTGTTCTGTATCACCCCCAATGTAAATTTGTTTCTCCCGATTTTGAGTTTTTCTAAAGGATATGTATGGGACAAGTTGAGAGAGAGATAGCATAATTCTAATCCCCAAACTTGAGAATTCTATAAATCTTCAATATTTCCTTCTTGGTGCTTCTTCACCTCACTAGAACCCCCACAATGAATCAGGTCATTATTAGTCTTTGGCAGCTTGTCCTATTCTTGTTCTCTCCAGACACTTTGAACTACAGTTCCTAGAAGTTCAGACCTGGAAGATGAAAGTATGTCCTTGAAGTCTGAATTAATGAATATTCTACAACCAATCTGCAGTTCCACTATTACTTTATATGTGTTCTGAACAAACAACAGAGAACCAAAGGCAATAGACTCTGATGATTTAAAGATGCATTAATTCAGATGGTATCACCTGTCCGACCTTCTAGGAGATTAAAAAAAATATTGTTTGTTGGGTTTGGTTAGGACTTAGGCAGGTTATTACCAGGAAATACCAGGACTATAGCTAAACTGGGAAATCAAAGCTCTGGCAAATATATATACTGCTGCCCCAAAAGCTGCATATATATCTCTATGATGTACCCAGAATTCTAGCTTCACTCAGCAACTTTACTTTTTTAATGGTCACTTTTAAAATATGGAATTAAAACTGCCTCATGAGAACCAATGTCCCTTTTATAGAATGGATCATAATTCTACATAAATAAGTTCAAGACATCAAGCTTTATTTCTGACTGTGTTGTCACCGACAGGCCAAAGGAAGATGTATTGCATAATAGTTCCTTTGCTGGCTGGCACTCTATCAAGCTCATTGTAGCCATTTGTTATCCTGGTATTTTCCTATTACTTTGATGAAAGGCAAAGAACTATCTTCATAAAAGTTATCTCTTCTATTCTCCACTTTTCTACCAGTCAGCTTGAAATAAAAGAAAGTGCTGCTCAGCTTGTTCTTCTATAATATTTGTAGTCATTTATTCATTACCTTAACTGATCTCCTAAGATAAGACAAGAAAATAAGATTGGAAAAAATCAAATGCAAACAGTTTAATCTATATATTGAGCCTGTTGCAGTTCATTCATGTCATGATATTAATCAGGAGTGGGCAATTTTTTTAGAAGCCAAAGGGCAGACATTCTTTCGGTGGGAAACTGGATGGATAAGATTCATCAAGAGAAACAGTACTGCAAACTTTATGGGGTCTTGACACACACCTTGCTTTTTCTTCCTCTTACATTTTTCAGGTAGATGAAGTCTATTTTGGCACATCTTTGAACATTGTGTCATTTGGGGGAAGTCATAATTTGGAAGAGTGTGTTTAATTTTATTAGGAAATATGTTTTTGGCTCTTGTAAATAATTGTAGACATTTTCCTGACAAAAGCAATCATCAGTAGTAACCCATCTGCAACATTTCAACCAGCATGACAACTGCCTGTCTGACCTTGAGATAACTGCTGAAGTGCTTGTCTCTTCAAAAGGGAAGGCTGGTTGACCATTCGCATCCTATTGACTGAAGAAATATAATAATAATAAAAATGAAATGATGCAATTTCTGGATTCTTGACTTTGCCAAAAGAAATCACAGTACCAATCGATGTGCAGCCAAATTGCTTACAGGGAACTTACTAGGACACAACAAGTGCTTGTGGGTATGAGTCAAGTATACTAAAACAACAGGTGTTCTGCCAACTTGAAGGGAAAAGAGTAATGGCAAGAAAATAATTAGCAAACCAATTAATTTAATAAGGGTTTAGATAATTCTTCCTTCCAATAATAAGGGACTTTCATGCGTTTCTTTCAGCATATTTCTTGCAGAGCAGAATTACACACCAGCAATAGGTGCCATAACCCATCACTCAAGCAAGCTGGCCTGAAATTCTATTGAATCGGAGATCAACCTTGGAGAGGTTAGTCAGACATGAAGTAAGCCTAGAAAATAGAAAAAGCTTGAAAAAGAAACTCAGATTGACTTCTCCCTGAACCATTAGAGCAGTGTTTGTTGTCCTTAGCAACTTTAAGATGTGTGAACTTCAACTCCGAGAATTCCCCAGCCATTATGGCTGGTTGGAGAATTCTGGGAACTGAAATCCACACACCTTAAATTTGCCAAGGTTATGCATTAGAATAGGAGAGAGAGAGGGAGGAAAAAAACCTCAACTTGTTATTGCTGTAGTCTCTCTCAATAGTTCCAGAGTGATTTTAGTTCCAGGGACAAGGGTTCCCTTGAAGGACTGACACATTCTGGGGAAGATTTGTTTCCTCTCTGGATGGAGGAGGAACAGAGATCAACTCCTAGTCTTATCCTTGCAGTGAATCCATCTCTAGCAGTATTGATATGGATAACTGAGGATCTCAATATCACTGAAATAAATTACTTAAGACAGCCTTGCCTCTTACCCCATTCATGCTAGCTGCCCTGATTACCCCACAAAGAGAACATCAGTTCTGGGTACAGACCCAAAAGGCTGAAAGGAGGAGGAATGTACTTTTCCCAATATGTTGTGCAAATAGCACTGCTTATTAGCAGCATATTCCCTTGATATGTCAATCATTTGCAATTAGATCTGTTAGGTACTGGCTGTGAATTAACAGAGGCTGAGACCATGTTTACTAATGGCTTTACCCAAAGGGATTTAATTATGAAAGAATCCATTTTCAGGTACATCAGACCTTGTCACATTTGATTTTGAATGTCCTGTTTTGCTAGGTGTATTTTTCTACATTGTTCTTCAAATCCTGGCTGGCATGTGGGGTTTGTTTCTTGGAATTTTAATCCTCTGCTTCATCCTGACCATATCTTTGCTTTGCCCTTTGAATCAAGCTTTGATTCTTTTGGCTTAGACTAAATCAAGTTAACGCTCTTGTAAATAATCAGAGATTTAAGGTGTTGTGAACTAATAAAATACTCAAATAAAGTTTATCAAAAGCTTTAGAAAATAGCAGGGTTCTAGCCCTGCACTTCTGATTGGCCGATAATAGCGATATCGGATTGGTCCATTCAGGAGAATCTGATTGGCTGTTAACGAGCCACTCTCATTGGTTAAGGGGGTTAACACTCCACGTTTCCTATTGGTTACTAGAGCAGCAGCTTGCCGATAAAAGGGCTGCTTTTGCTCTAGGGTTTTGCTCTGTTCAGAATGTATAATAAAGAGTTGAAGTTCACTGTTCACCATCTCGTCTCCATTCCTTGCGCCCATGAGCAGAACTTAACACTGGCGACGAAGGTGGGATACGGAGACGTCAGAGCTGACTGAACACTACAGAGCACTAAACAGAGCAGGTGGTTGAAGGCACATCAACGGCGGAAACCATGACCGGCGGCACCATACCACCCACTCCATTCGACCCGGCACAAGAAGACTGGGACTCATACATGGACCGGTTCCAGATGTTTCTGGAGACCAACAACTTGAAGGATGCCACTACTGGGAAAAAGAGAGCGGTATTCCTGACTCACTGTGGACCTGCCTTTTTCAAGATGGCCAAGGCACTGGCAAAACCGGCTGAGGTGAAATCCATGGACTGGGACATCCTCGAGCCCCTCCTATGGGCCCACTATGCACCTACCGTACCAATGCTTGTACGAAGGCATGAATTTTACCAGAGAGACCAGCGGAAAGGAGAAAGCATTGCAGATTTCATCATGGATCTCCGGAACCTGGGAGGCCTCTGTGGGTTCGCCGACCTTGAAGAAGCTCTGAGAGACCGAATAGTTCTGGGATTAGATGCATCACACGTGCAAAGCAAGCTGATGGCGAAAGGTGACATCAGCCTTGCAGATACCATCGCTGACGCTACTGCAGCAGAAGCAACCAGGAAGTCGGCTGCCCGAATGCACCGCACTAACGCCCCGCTCCACCAACTCGCCGGTGAAACCTCACCTCGCCTTGAGGGGCATGCAATGGCAACCCACCACGAGGACCTCGAATCGTCATCAGAAAGTGATGAGGAAGAAGTCAACCGGCTCCGGTCTGAACGAGACCAACGCCACCAGCGTAACCAGAGACTGCAATATCAATACGCAGGCTGTGGGGCAAACCACCCATGATCAGACTGCAAATTCCTCGACATGCTCTGCCATATTTGTGGGAAGAGAGGCCATATCAGAAAGGTCTATCGAAGCAAGATAGGAGCCAGCCCATTTCAAAGGGGGACCAACTATCACCAACCCACAGGAAGTCGTCCTGTGAATCGGGAACATTCGAACCACCAATGGAACAACCACTCCTCCAGAAATAAACCACTAGCCCATTCAACGAAACGGAAAGAGGCACACCATGGCCGTGCATCGACAAACAAATTGAAGCCTGGGTAAAGACTTGTTATAAGTGCCAGGAGGTTAGCAATGCCCCACCAATGCACCAGTGCACCCTGTGGCTAACGGAAGAGCTGAGCGCATGGTACAGTTTGTTAAAAAAAACCCTCTACAAGATGGACTATGGGNACCACGAAATGAAAAGTACTACAACCGAGTCTGTCATCCGGAAGTTGAACAGATTATTCACGACGCTAGGACTGCCAGACGTTCCGGTATCCGACAACGGACCCCAGTTTACCACGCTTTCTTTTGAACAATACTTAGTGGACCGCGGTATTCGCCATGCGCTAACTTCGCCAGTGCACCCTGTGGCTAACGGAAGAGCTGAGCGCATGGTACAGTTTGTTAAAAAAAACCCTCTACAAGATGGACTATGGGGACATTGAAGATAAGATAAATAGAATACTCCTTCTCCAACACATCACTCCACACAGCATCACCAACAAGACTCCAGCGGAACTATTGATGGGACACAAACTCCGCTCCCACTTCGACCGGCTTCACCCGTCTTACGAGCCAGAGAAACCCTGTGGATCTAGCGGAAAATGCCACGAGTTCCAGATAGGTGACTTAGTTTTCACCAGAAACCTTTTTGGTGAACCGTTGTGGATCGAGGCCACTGTTATTCAAACCACTGTTCACCGTCTCGTCTCCGTGCCTTGCGCCGATGCGTAGAACTTAACATAAGGCTTCCTGAAAGTTGGCAGATCAGGGCAGTGGATCTGACAATGAAATGCCATTCAGGTTTTTTTTTTTGCCTCTTTTGGGATCCCATTAGAGTGCTGTTTGGTTTTATCTACATTTCAACTGTTCCCTAAGAAGAACTGTTTTCAATTTTATTCTCAAATCTACTGTTAATTCACAATTGATTTTATTTCAGTGTGACTGATATTCAGCATCACTTGAAAATAGGTTCTATTGTAAAAAAAAAAAAAGGGGGGATTGTCTTGCATAGATATATGACTATTCGTGGCAAATCCTTCATTAATGAGAAACTACAGAGCCTACAGGTGACAAGTGGGGAATGTTATTGTTTTAAATGTGACTGTTGTGGCACATTTTGTCCAGCAGAGGGTATTGCCCAGGATAACACATCAAATCTCTGCATGAGACAATACTGCTGGAAATGACATCTCATGCTGACATTCCTCACTATTGCTTTCAATAAAATATAGAAAACCTTTGCTAATGTGTCACATTTTGTAAAAAAAAAAAAAAAAGGTAATTGTTAAGCATATATCTCAGTTAAGTTCACTCCCAGTAGCATAGCCAAAAGACCCTTTGACAATAAGATTCTAAATTCTTGCTAAGATTGTTCATTTTATAATGCAAATGATGTGGTCAAGTGATACAACTGAAAATATGATTTGATTTAGGAACTTCCTCTTTCTCAAATTTACCCATCAGTGGACCAGTCCAATAAAGTATTTTATCACTGATAAAAGTATTACTTCATGAGACACAAATTGTAATAAGCCTTGGGTTGTTTTAACCAGGGGTGGGATTCAAATTTTTAACAACCGGTTTTGTGGGCGTGGCTAAGTTGGTGGGTGTGGCTTGGTGGTCATGTTATTGGCTGGGCGTGGCCAACTCAATATCACCTCATATCGAGGCACGCATCTCCTTAGTCTCATGACTGTGGGGATGCTGCAACAGTCGTAAGTGTGAAAAATGGTCATAAGTCACTTTTTTCAGTGCCATTGTAACTTTGAATGGTCACTCCACAAGGCAAAGTACTAGCAAAGGAGGGGAAAAATACTCCAGAGAAGTTCCTGAGACAGGAAGTCTAGTCCTGCCAAGAATGTAATAAGGGTTAATGGAGAGGCAGTTTCTGTAAGCAATACCAGAATGTTTCCTTCCTGCCTTCCTTATAAGATTAGGCCAGTAATTTCTTCTAACAACCGGTTCTCCAAATGGCTTAGAATGTTAACAACTGGTTCTAGTGAACAGGTGCGAACCTGTAGAATCCCACCCCTGGTTTTAACCATGCTTTGTTGAAGAAGTCACAGTGACCTGATCACACTTAACACTAAACAGCTAAATATAATGGTTTACCAAAGCATCCTGACAGGTTTCTGGCATCACCCAGCCATTTCTCTTATCTGAAAACCTTTAAAAATCTTTTGTGAAAATCTTTAACCACTTCTGTTGGTAGCTTTTTGACCACTTTTTATTTATTATTTATTTTTTATGCTGCCCACACCTCCTACAATGTGACTGTGGGCAGCACTCTAAGTAGTACTCTACTTATGATACCAGATAAATTTCCCCTAATGAAGAAACCTTATATTCTCTGGAAAAGTGGATATGGTGAGGGGAGGGAACTAACTTTAAAGTGCAAACCATTGAATGCAGTTCTTTGCTAACAAATCAATAAATTCTTTCTTAAATTAGACAAAGCACATTTCTCTTATCCAATTTAATCTAGTTTGATTCATTCTTGAACTGAAAAAAAAAGATAAATTAAGTCTCATTTAATACGTTATTTTAAGATATTTGAACAAAGAAAAAGTATAGGAGCCATGCTTCTCTGGCAGACATATAGCTGTTCAAAGGCTCTTTTTCTTCATCCAGGAATGCTGTTGCTTTAAACAGAAATAGTAATCATATTACCTTTTAATCTATTTTTCAAACTGAGAGGAAACCATATTAAATTTCAATGATACACACTCAAGGAAAGATAGAAGACATTAATCAAAGAAGTTTCTTCCTGTCAGCTCTTCTTCTAAATCCTTTCCAAAGCCCAAATATAAAAAATATTGGGCAGAACTTTAAGGAAAAGAGTATTGTTTGGTCATATCTCCTTATAATGCAAAGAATTCAAGGGGATTTTTTTTTAAAAATAAATAAGGTCAGCTTTGATTTCTTGTAGAGTTTAATTACAGAATAAGCACTCCAAAATAATCCACATTTGTCTTCATGTCTAAAAGACTTAGTCTAGGAAGTATATAATTTACCATCTCATTATCAAGACGCTTGATGAAACATAGACAAAACTCAGCTAGATCATTTCAGAATTGTTTTTCAGGAAAAGCATTGAGCAATAGCACTTAGACTTATATACCGCTTCACAGTGCTTTACAGCCCTCTCTAAGCACTTTACAGAGTCAGCATATTGCCCCCAACAATCTGGGTCCTCATTTTACTGATCTTGGAGGGATAGAAACCTTGGGCTGGTGAGAATTGAACTGCCGATCTGCTGGCAGTTGGCAGTCAGCAAAATTAGCTTGCAATACTTCATTCTAACCACTGAAACACCATGGGTCATAAAGAAAAAACATTCTCATCAGTAACTGAAAGTAAACATGCTTGGGTTAAACACATGTCCATCATCCAACAAACAAAATAAAATAAAAATACATGTCCATCTTCAATGCTTGAATTAAATAGAAAACAAAAAGTGAACAAAAAAACCCCTCAGTGGGCACATTTGATGGACCACTAGGGCTTTTTCTGCCACAAGTTTTCTATGTTTCTATATTTCTTTACTTCAAATGCATTATTTATTTATATCAGTAATAATAGTTAAAGATCAAAGGTTTGTACTTGCTATAGAGCACAGGTGTCAAACTTGTGGCGTTACATTGCTGTTACATGACGTCATGATGTTTTTCCCCTTCATGGAGCTGGGGTAGGTACGGCATGACACATCCAGCCCATGGGCTGCCAGTTTGACACCTCTGCTATAGAGTAAATTTCCAAATTCTACCCAGTAACTTCTATCCATTAACACAGCCTTCTGCTGTTGTGAGAGAGGATTTTGTTTTAATAGGGTTCTTCATAACCAATTCCAAAGTAATTTACTATGTATGTATTTGAATATCCTTTTGAATAAATTATGAAATGGATTTGAACTCATTTCAGCCAGAGATCAAGAACATCCACACACAATCAAAAAGAATTATGCAGTCTAACCCTCTTGAGTAAGGAAGAGTACCTCAAAATGTCCCTTTTGAAACAAGAGATGCTACTCCCATGAGTGCTTGCAGGATGCACATTGTACCCTTTCAGGCAGTTGTATCAGACAAATGTGTTGCTTGATTCCATCATGAAGAAAACACACCCTGTATCTTTAGCTATAGTGAATCTTATTTCTACAACCTTGGTATGCAGAATGCAAAGAAAATACTGTCTACATTCATCAAATAAATTCTGGAAAATGAAGAGTAAGATCCATTTGCAACATATTATCAGGTATGGAACAAAGGCAAGATATTGCATTGGTGCTTTCTGCAGAAATAGAATCATTATCTAGATTAAGAGCCATTTTCCCAATATCGGTCATCCTGCAGGAAACCAGCTGATCTAATAAAGTGTTGCCAGGACATATTTAAGCAGAACTGACAACATAGTCAGTGGTGGGATTCAAATTTTTTTTACTACCGGTTCTGTGGGCTTGGTGGGCATGGCAGGGGAAGGATATTGTAAAATCTCCAGTCAGAGGTGGTATTTGGCGGTTCTCTGAATTACTCAAAATTTCCATTACTGGTTCTCCAGAACTGGTTAGAACAAAACATTCTCTTAAAGTGATCCTTCTCCCCAAAATGCTCCCTAATTAGTCTAGTGTAAAGCATCAACTTCATAATACTTTAGACCAAGTTGGTAACAACAAACCATCACTAACTTATCTGGCATTGTTTTACAAGTGCCCTCAAATCAGATGTCATCTCCATATTCCAAGAAGGGGCAGCTTAGTGAGGAATAATGTATATTTGTTTGGTTCTGAACTTTGTTATTGAGAAGGGTTATGTGAGGAATGACCACTCTATTTACATCTGTCTGTTCCATCAGATCCAGCAGAGAAGACATACTACAGGTACCTCTAGGGAGTTACATTTGATGGGCCACAGTTGGCACACTTTCTCCACTGGGGCACCATCTCTATAGAATGTCATCTCCCCACCTAAATTGAACCTGGATCTACCACTTTTGACTTTCCGAAAGTCCCTCAAAACCTGGTTGCATCATCCGTCCTGGACACTTTAAGGAACTGGAGAATTATTAAAGTGGCTCCACTTTTATTAACATCTCTTAATCTAATATTCTTTCTTTCTAGTGTTGTTTTTATATTTTAAATATTTTAATAAAAACTACTATAACTATTTTGTGTTTTTATTAATTTCAGCTTTGTTGAACACCATTCAGAGTTGTTTGTAAGATAGTGGCTATATACATTTGATAGATATATAGACAGACAGACAGACAGACACACACAGAGATAGTTTTTTAAAAGGAGTTAAGTGACATTATGTGAAAATCAAATTATCTTTCTATTTTTTACTTAAGATCTTCAAAGCTTTTTCATATATCCATTTCCTTTACATGTTGGGATTCTTGCTAAACTTGGTCCATATACTTATTGTCACTTGCACACTTCAGATTTCTGTAAATTGACATTGGCTAGAATGGTTAACTACTAATGAAAGAATGAAGTTCAGGGCTGTCAAAGTTGCAGCCCGCAGCCTGGCTGTGTCATGTGCTGACCACGCCCAATTTAGCGAAGGGGAAAAAAGTGCCGGCATGTCATGTGATGCTGCTGTGATACTGTGCGTTTGACACCCCTGGCCTAGTTAGTTATGTAATCAAGAGGAAACATTTGGCTGTTCAAACCACTGTGAAGCTATGTATTATGAATCTGAAGATACTGTAAAGATGACTTTCAAAGTAGCTTTACAGACCCTTTGAAAGGATGTAGTGCTTCAAAATGCTAAGTAACTGTCTGTTCTTCATAATCAGAAGTTCGGAGAACCAGCAAATACCACCTCTGACTGGAATTTTAAAGTATCCTTCCCCTGCCACACCCACCAAGCCACGCCCACAGAACCAGTAGTTAAAAAAAATTGAATCCCACCACTGCTCATAATCATATGAATTATATTATATCACTTGCTGAAATATGGACCACTAAGTCTCACCTGATATCAACCATCAGTTATTTTAGTGGGTGTTGAAAGCATTCAAGGCAAAATGTGATAATTAATTATTATACCTAAGAAAATGAGTAAGCTGAGTACCGGTGGAAGCTGCTTCGTGAGGCTAAAAACATTCAGCATGACTCTTATTTAAAAGACAGATGAGCAAAATCACTTGAAATGGGAAACTTCTCTTGCCAACTATCTAATTAAAATTAAAAACTGAATGATGTATCAAATGTCCTACCTCAAGTTGTTTGATATTTTTAAAGAAAGTAGATTTCATATTTAAATGTTTGTACCACTTGAAGACTGAAAAGTATTTAAGCCAAGACTAATTTTTAATATATTGGGGCCAACTATATTAAAGACATAAGAATTTTTCTGAAGGGTTACATTGCTTAAGAAAAAGCCTTTCTCAATATATATTTTTTAAAAAATTCAAATAACTGTCAGGTCAATGAGAATTCACATTTGAAAGCTTATCTTTAATAGTGGTACCATGAAAATGGTAAAAAAATAATAACAATTACAGTATGTTAGCTATAAACATACTACCTGGTGGTGCAATGGGTAGACTGCAGTATTGCATGCTAACATTGCCCACTGCCAGGAGATTGATCTTGACTGGCTCAAGATTGACTCAGCCTTCCAGGTTGATAAACTGAGACTCAGTTTTTGTGGGGCAATATGCTGTAAACCACTTAGAGAGTGCTATAAAGCATTGTGGAGGTAAATCTAAGTGTTTTTGGTAAATAGTCCAACTTGACTTTGATTTTATGACTTAAGTAGGCAGGTCTACTTAATTGTCTTTCAAACAATCAGAATTAATTATCTTCTTCCAGTGCTTTGTCCCACCCCACACCCCAAACAAAACTCCTAGTGGAGCTTATGTTTTTCATTTGGGTTTCCTAATGAGCTCCCGTTCATTTACTAACCAGATATGACCCTGCTTAGCTTCTGAAGATTATCCAAGATCAAATTAATTATATATATTAGTAAAAAGCAGTTCAATTAAAAATATAAACATGTTTCATTTTTAAGTGTTGAGCTGAAAAAATTATTATAAATATAAGCACTAAATATCACTAGGGAGTTGGCATTTTCCACATTAGTCTCAACCTGTGACAAATTGTATAACAATCTATATCCATTTATTCTGAGCTCAATGAACTGGGAACATACATCACACTCTAGCTTAATGCAACACTTCAGGTCTGACTGAAAACCATACTAGAATCTAAAGCCTCTGCTGACTCAGGAAGATGCCTTGTAAAACATCACTATTCAATGGACTTTCAAAGAATGGAGTATTGTAGGAAATATTATAGGATGTGATGAATTGTGGCAGTTCTCCTAGCAATAAATAATCTTTCAATTCAGTATTTTATCACAACAATGTTGATGTATGATATTCTATGAAGATATAAAACTTTGCCTGGAAATATTAAGAGACTTGGCTTCATCAGCAGGTCTGCCAGTACTAATATGGGATCTAGTTCTGGAAGAACTTATGGCAGAGGTACCATTTTATTTCTTTTACCAATCTGAATTCCGTTCATGGATAATATTAGTGCACATTTATTTGCAGTGAAGAAGACCCGCAGAAGACTCTACTAGCTAGTCTTCAACTTATAGCCCTTTGATTACAATGTTGTGTTTCAAGTGCCAAATATAGAGCAACTGAAAAAAAGGACTTATGATTGGTCATTACACTTAAGGCTGTCACTGCATCCTCACGGCCATGCAATAAAAATTTGGGCTCCTAGTAACCCACATATATTTATGACAGCTGCAGCATCCTTGGGTGATGTGATCACCATTTATGAGCTTCCCAGCCAGCTTCTGACAAGTAAAGTCAATGAGCGAAGCCAGATTCAGTCATGTGATTCTAACTTAACAATTGCAGTGATTCATTTAAGAATTGTGGCAAAAGGGTTGCAAAATTGGGCATACTCACTTAACAACCACCTTGCTTAACAATGGAAATGTTGATGCCCACCATGGCCATAAGTCAAGGACTACCTGTATTGGGAGTTCAGGAAAACACAGATGCCAAGACCAATAGCAGAAAGCTACTATTGATACTTATAAAACTGATATGGTATTATTTGTTTGCATAACATGCTTGTTCATACTTAACTGGACTACAATTTTTTAAATTAAGACAAAATTCTAGATTTGCACAATACATTAGCCATAAATTAACTTCATGGGCTGGATTCATATAACACATTAAGATGATGATGTGATTGTTAAGGATTTGTACAAATGCAGCCTATCAAATATATTTTGGGCAGTAAAAGGCAGAATCCTCTTCAGATTACTTTATGTTTTTTGGTTGATTAAGGCAAAAGGTGCAGCAGAATGTTATCAGATGGTGCTACAGAAATGAGTTTCTAATGAAAGTTTATGAAATGACTTTAGCAATGATACGGCTTTTATTTCTGTATATGGATAATAGAAAGGGGAATGAAATTTCTCTTTTAGCCACTGATTGTTTCTATAATGTTAATGCTTATGTGCCCTATTGCATTCTTTTGCAGCTTTTATAGCTGAAATTCTATACACACATAAATGAACTCAATGCTCCATGGATATCTAAGTGTAGAACTTCACCATTAACATACAGTTAATGATTAAAATACAGTTGAACAATTTTCTATAGTGATATCTGCATTCTTTGATGACTGGCTTTGAAATAGCACAATAGCTATTGAAAAGAAATAGCATACTACCTGCTATTTAATAGTAGTGGCTTTCCATCTTTAACTTTATGCTATTTCATAACTCAAGGGATGTAGGAGTAAGTGTGTAGGAGTAACATCAAAGAGGAGAGATATGAATTACTAAATATGTAGATTCCAGAATGGAATCATGATGTACTGTACATCATTTCTAATATCTTTTAAACTACTGCCTCTCATCTTAACATTTTGGTATTTAAACATCAGCAAAAGTATAGTGTGAATAATAGTGAGTCTCTGCACCTACAAACATCATGGCTCACATTGTTGGAAAAATATCTGGTTGCAAAAATGTGCACATCTATCATATTTATCATCATAGCTAACCAAGATTTTAAACTGAAAAAGGAATGGTACTCTCAAAGCGGGAAGTCAGCCAAAAATAAATGGCTTGTTGAAGAGCAACCATTCTGGTTGGGAGAAAGGCTTAAGTAAGGAATCGGTGTGCATTTTCTATGTAAAAATCAGGACAGCTCCATCCAGAATGAAAAGTGGAAAAATCCTGGATTGGCAGAGGGCCCCAAACCTCATAGTGACTTAGTCTTGCTAGAATACATTGAGCTTATTCTTCCTCATCTCAATCCCCGCATCCTCCAGACCCTGGGAAAGAACTGAGGCAGCATCTTTTAACTGGCCAAATATACTGTATAATAACATTGGCACAGATATACAACTGAGTATTATGTGCATGCTGATGATACTTAACCTTGTGTCAATGGATGACCTCTCACAGCAGTTTCATGTAGAAATTAAACAAATGTTGTTTCCCTTTGATCTGTTTTTCATGCCCTCACAGCTTCTCCAACAACACAGCTTTTCCAAGGTTTGGGAAAGGACAGCATGTGTAACAAGTAGAAGAAAAAGGAACACTTCAGGGCAATGGAATGTATTTCATCAAAGCACTCTGCCTCTGTTCTTTGCCAAAGAGAATGTTATCCCTATCACACAAATCTTACACTGAGGTAATCCTAAGTCTCCTCATGAAGCCTACCAACAGATGGCCAGAGAAATGAATATAGAAAGGACTAAAAACTCAGAAAGGGTGGGTGCTAACAATTCATTTTCTGTTTATTTCATGTAGTGTCAGGGGGTATATTTGTTATTCTAGGAGCGCAGTGAAAATTGTGGTACATGTACCATTCAAAGACTCCCAATGTTAGGTGATTCTGCAAGTATAACAGGCTAGAGATGTGTAATGGATTTCTGAAGGACCAATCCACTCATGTGTGAGATAAAATGCCCCATATTTTAGCCATCTGGATTTTCCCTTCTGCGGGGGTAGGGACACATAATTTCTTTCATTTGTTAATGGGATGAAAAGCATCCCTTAAGAGCAATTTTGATAAGAAAAATGGACCCCAGAAAAAAGACAAATACCTTCCTTCATTTGACCTTGCAGTTTTACTTCTTTCGCTTTGAATGAAAAACAAACTCAAGGTGAAAATTGTATGTCTGTATGTCACGTATGGAGTTATACAGATGATTGATTACATGTCGAATAATTTGATAACCATTTATTATTGAATAAACAATCAAGCTTTCTAAATGATGCTTAAATGGAGTGGGAGGAACTTTCACCCAAATTTGCTTTATTGTAATCACTATAAAATTCAAATTTATATCACGTCAATTTCCAGCAATTAAAATACCACAGACCCTCCCCTAACATAACTAAACATGATTTACAGATCGTAGCCCTTCCCATTTCATTAATTATTGTGCATTACTGCCTTGTCCACTGCATTCTTATGATCTGATTCAGAAAGTTAAGATATTGTAACTTTGTTTTTTGATTCATCTGTTTTGGCTTTGTTGTTTGTATGGATTACATTTTTTTTCTTCCTAGCATTTTCTCACAAGTACAGGGTGTACTTTTTTTTGGATCAACTAAATGTTGATCCATTGGTTGTAGCAGGATTGACTAACCAACCTGATCCTAATGTAGTTGTGAATGACTGGCCCAGATTCATACAGCTGGCTTACAAACCTAAGGCCCAGCCGGAACTCTCAGTCTACTGGGTTCAGTGGATAGCCTAGCCACTGGATCGAACTGATTCTTGTTTACATGGATTAAATTTATAATAATCTACTCTTTAGATGCTATTACACATAGTCCCCGATTTATGACCACAATTAAGCCCAAAATTTATGTTGCTATGTGAGATATTTGTTAAGTGAGTTTTACCCCATTTTATACCATTTCTTACTACAATTGTTAAGTGAAACCTTGTAGCTGTTAAGCTGGTAACCCGATCGTTAAGTGAATCTGGCTTCCCCACTGACTTTGCTTGTCAGAAGGTCTCAAAAGTTGAATCATATGATTCTGGGACACTGCTATTGTCATAAATATAAACCAATTGTCAAGCATGTGAATTTTGATCACATGACCGGGGGGTTGCTGGAATAGTCATAAGTGTGAAAAAAGGTCATGTCACTTTTTTCAGTGCTGTTGTAACTTTGAACAATCACTAAATATACTGTTATAGCTGGAGGACTACCTGTACTCTTAACCCTAGTATCAGAATAGGGGAAACATATTGTACACATTGTAAAAGTTATTACCTTCAATGAAGACTTTGTCCGAAGTTCTGGTTTCTGCCTTGTAGGTGTACTTTTAATAAGCAGAGATTCATCTGTACGAGAATCATAATTCCCATGTTCTGAATCATCTGTATATATGTCTTTCTCTCTTCCTATGTCTGAGCGGGGAAAAAAAATACCAGAAACACATGGACTCATATAGTATTACTATGGAAAGATTATGGCAAAGATACAAGCATAGTTTCCTTTATTGTTTGCGTTTGCCACATATTCAGTTTCCTATTATTTTGGGACAAAGTCAATATTTACTTTAAGCAATATTTCTCTTTCTTAATTCTGAAATATGTTTTATAAAAGCAAGTGCCATTTGTTCTTTAGCATTTGAAGATATCAAATAATTAAAATGGACTGAATACTTGTAGCTTAAAATCTCAACTTTTTTCAGCATCAGGTTTCTGGTGCTCCAGCATTGGAACTATTTGATTAAAGAGCAGAGCTTTCTGTACACAAATGATCAGTTATTAAGGAAATTATTCAGGAAGTTTATGTCAGGAAAAATCAAAACAGTCCCCTACTAATTGCAGTAGAAAAATAAGTCAGCCATCAGTGTTAGTGAGATAGTTGAATATTCATTGTGAAATGGCTTAAAAGATACATTGATTTTTTTATCAGTCGATTGAAAGCTGTGGTAGCTTATACATTAAGTATAATTGTATTGAATTTTTATTATAAGTTTACCTACAGAGTTTAACTAGGCATGCTCTAGGATCACAGCCTTTGTAAAGTTTCAGTTACATACCTTTGTAGAAAGTCAAGAGTAGTGGGGGGACATGGGCTAGAAGTGGACATTTTAAGTTTTGAACTGAGATAGAGATGTTATTGCAAGTCAAACGGCTGTAAAATAAACTACCCCCATTTTATCAGTGTTTTCATATCTATTATAGATCAGATTCTCAAAGGCAGAGCTTACTGGTTGAAGGGCACATCGTCAAAAAACCTTAGACAATTGCTTAAAATATCTTTAAGGTGATTGTTTCCCCAAGGTCATGTTGATAGGAGGCTTCAGGGTCTGCACCAAGGCATTCTGAAGGGATTATATACAGTTTCTACTATAGGGAGCTTTGAATGGAATAAATTCAAATCTTTCTTATGAACCTGATGACCTGGCTCCAGGATGTGTTCTACTTTTCATCCTCCCCACCCCTGTATATACAATTATGGATTTTATGTGATAGACAGGTATAGGTATAGACAGACAGCCTTATTGTTCTTTATGTTCTAATGTGTTATATAAATATCATGGTGCTATATAGGGCTTTTAACAGGTCCACCTACTAATACTTCTTTCCCATTGCTACATACTTGGGATAAGCTCCCAACTTGTCAGTTAATTATATGAATATATTTCATTTACAGATTATGTCAGTACATTGCAGTAGATATTTTTTTTTAAAAAAATCCAATTGCATGAGATGTTGTTGTAAAAAAAAAGTCCATCATATTACAAGGTAGGCCCAGTAATAATACAGTTAAGTTATACAGCAGATAAAGAATCCAGTTATCTATAAACAGCAAAGAAGAAAGAAAGGAAATCAATACATCTGTAACTTTTCATTTATAACTTTAGATGTTGCATTCCATATAAGCTGAATGTTTTTGTTAATTAGCACATACCTTGATCTTCCTTGTAATGTGGAGGTGTAACAGCTATAGAGAAAGAAGTGCTTGCTGAGACACTAGGCACTGTAGAACAGACCAATGAACATTGCTAAAGAAACTTCTAAAAAAAGAAAAGCTTTTTTACTTGTTAACTTAATAAGTCCCTTCCAACTCTCCTATTCTATTCTATTCTATTCTATTCTATTCTATTCTATTCTATTCTATTCTATTCTATTCTATTCTATTCTATTCTATTCTATTCTATTCTATTCTAATAAAGCTGTGGTGGTGCAGTGGTTAGAATGCAATACTGCAGGCCACTTCTGCTGACCGCTGGCTGGCTGCAATTTGGCAGTTCAAATCTCACCAGGCTCAAGATTGACACAACCTTCCATCCTTCTGAGGTCTGTAAAATAAGGACCCAGATTGCTGGTCTCCAACCAGCAAAGCTGGCTGAGGAATTCTGGGAGTTGAAGTCCACAAGTCTTAAAGTTGCCAAGGTTGGACACCCCTGATCTAACCTGTTATTATTGTTATCATCATGTATAGTAATATTTAAAATAATATTTATTAAATTATTTTCATGTAATAATTTTTGGGGGGGTAAATGAAAAATTGAAACTTCTCAGGGAAGTCAATGAGCTGAATAGTTTTGCGTTTTTGGCCATGAACACTACAATAAATATTATTTTTAAAAAAAATTCTTCTCTTTGCTAGTTTTTCACTAACTTCTGAAGACTGAGCTTTTTTGGGAGAGCTTTCCTCTGATTTGTGTTGTGTTGTTGTCATTTTTTTTCATATTTTTGCAGTTGTGCTTTTAATTATGTATGACTTTTGTTTTATATGGATAGTCCTTGACTTATCACCTAAACTGAGTGCAAAATTTATTTTGCTGAGACATTTGTTAAATGAGCTTTGGCCCACTTTATAACCTTTCTTGCCACAGTTGTTAAGCGAATCACTTCAGTTGTTAATAACAACATTGTTAAATAAAGTTCCCCATTGACTTTGCTTGGCAAAAGGTTACAAATAATGACCAGATGATTCCGGAATGCTGCAACCATCATAAACAGGAGTCAATTGCCAAATCCCCAGGTTTTCATCATGTGATCATGGGGATGTTTGCAAGGGTAATAAGTATAAAAAAAGATCATATGTTTTTCCAGTGTTATTGTAACTCTGAATAGTCACTAAATGAGCTGCTGTAAGTCGAGGTCTACCTGGTTTGTATTTTTCTCTGTGAGCTGACGAGAGTAATTTTGATTGCAGTGGCATACAAATAGATTAAATAAATAAATAATCACCAGATTTGGTGATTGTCCTATGAAACCAAAATTCAATTTTTTTTAGAACAATAGGCTGCTCCATCCCCTCCCAGTCAGGTCTTAGTTTTCAGTAGTAAGTACAACAGGTCATGTTGTATGGAGTAGGAGAAGTATTGATTTGTCCCAAACTGGCATTTTTGATGCAGAATTTGAGTGGCCCAACTATTCAAATTATTGCTATTCAATATTATTGCTTTGTGCTCCCCACCTGTCTGTCTGTCTCTGTCTCTCTGTTTCTCTCTCTCTCTCTCTGTGTGTGTGTGAGAGTCTGTCTGTCTGTCTTTCTGTCTCTGTCTCTGTCTCTGTCTCTGTCTCTCTCCTTCCTTCACTTCCTCTCTCCTTCTCTAGGTGTGATAAAAACACAAGACAGTTTAAGTTATCCATTTCACCTGGAAAGATGAAGGGGAGAAGTGACAGCTATTTTCAGGTCCTGAAAAATTGTCATGTAGGAAAATTGTTCCCAAATTTCATGTAGAAGATAAAGGAAAGTTGTTCCCAAAAATATAGCAACAGAAAGGATTTTAAATTTAAGGAAGTTGATTTTTGTTGTATGTGAGGAAAAAAGAGATTCCCTTTAGTGACTCATCTTCTTTCAGTGAATTTGGCTGAGTCAACCTTAAGTAAAAGTTCTTAGCAGATTTCACTGCATAGAACCACTCCCTGCTTTGTATTTTCAAGCATGTGACAGGTTTGTAAGGAGATGTAGTTTTGAAAGAATTTTGCTTTGTTTTGGTAGTGTATTTTACATCTCAAAGTTGTAAGCTAATAAGTATTCTGACACCATGATGGTAGGCTAATTAATATTTCAACTTCATGGATTTTTCTGAAAAAAGGTTGACATACATGACTTGTTTCTATTATGAGTAACAGTGTTTTCCCCAAGAAATATGTATTGGCTGTGATTTTGCACATAAAGTCTCTTCTGTGTAAAACAATTTTTATATATGTTATCTTCATATGTATTCTTGAAGTACAGACATTGTAGGAGAAGATTGTACAGATACCTATACAAGCCACATTGATGTCATATCTGTGTGATATGACTGATACAAATCACAAAAGTTGTGTCATTTGTATGATCATATTATGATGGATGAGATGTTACTTCCTCTTATCACTCCTGAAATTGCCTATGGAGGATTGGATTAGCCTTTGGAAGGCGCCCTTGTACTTTTTAAAGAGGCTGAGATACAACAGAGTCTTTCATTGAATGGAAGGAAAACAGCAATGTTTGCAAATTCCCTCCCTTTTCACACACTTTTCTTTTATCCTTTCAGACTAGTTTTCAGGGGATGTATAGGCTATAAAGAGCCTTTCCACCAAATACAATTAGTGTTATAAACTATAATTCACTTTAGTCTCATTTAGATGAGCTTTCTGTTTACATTGTTACCTTCTCCTTGTTCACAGAAGAGTTTATAACTTTCTTTTGCTGTTTGGAATAAACCAGAGTGATTGATTCTATACTAACCTGGCCATTGTGGTTTACTTAAACTAATCACATAACAATTGGTTAAACTAGAATCTGATGCTACAGTTTGATCTAACTTTGTTATATAAGTTCTGTAGATCAGTTCCAAAATGGAGTACAGCGAATGCAAGCTTAGTGCTGCTTGTATTCTTGAAAGCAGCCATATTTTTTCCCCAGAACCCTCTACAGCTGCCTTTCAGTTAAGACATATTTATTTTAAATGTTACAGACATTGCTTTCTTCTACAACCCATTCTCAGCATCTTTATGGAATTGAATCTGAAGCATTATACTGTGTTTAGTAAGTATCTATGCTTAACTCAGACATTCATACATAATAGCAAATTGGGTTGTTTTAGTACAACCCTCCCCCCATACAATTCCCCTGGAATGGCATTTGGTTAATGCTCTTATAAGCTGCTTTTCTGCTAGCCCACAATTTGTTTGTCTTAATCGTTTGTCCTTTTCATTTAGCTGGTACTGCAGTTTGAGAAAGTCCTGATGAAAAAGCTGAGATAACATTTCCCTTTCATGCCCTTCTTGAAATCTTTTACCTCTGATCCGGCCTCACAAATTGTATCAGGCTATCTATAATATTGCACCAGGTTATCTATATATTGAACCCAACATATGTTTATTTTAAAGGACACCCACATAAGTCCCTTTAAAATCATTTGAATTTAAGCACTTGACAATGCATTCATAACATGCACTGTAGGTTTTACACTGCTGTCACATCGGATGACAGTTTCTTCAATAATGTTTTTTTTGGGGGGGGGAGTGGCGGTGTCTGTTTTCTTACCTTCGTGGCTATGCAGGATTCTTTGAAAGTCAGAAGCAATACTGAATTACATTGATAATAGTATAGTGCAGGTAGCTCTAGGCTTACAATAGTTCATTTAACCAACTGTTTGAGGTTACAGCAGCAGTGAAAAAGGTAACTCATGACCGTTTTTTTCACACTTACAACCATTGCAGCATCCCCATGGTCACGTGATCAAAATCTGGATGCTTGGTAACTGACTCATATTTATGATAGTTGTCGTGTCCCAGGGTCATGTGATCAGCTTTTGCTTCTGACCAGCAAAGTCAACAGGGAAGCCAGATTCACTTAACAACTGTGTGGCTAACTTAACAATTGAGGTGATTCATGCCAAGAAAGGTTGTAAAATGGGGCAAAGTGAGACTTAACAAATGTCTCACTTAGCAACAGTGAGAAATTTTGGGCTCAATTCTGGCTGTGGGACTACCTGTATCTGCATTTTCTTAGATTATCTCTAGGATGCTGTAGGAAGCCCTTCCCTCCCCAGATTAAAATATTATTTGTTCTTAATATTAAAAAGAGGCAGAACATTATATTTCCCTGTTGTGAATGAATAAATGTGTTCATAAAGTTATCAAGAGCTTGAAGTCAAGTGCAGGGTTCTGACCCTGCACTTCTGATTGGCCGTTAATGGCGACATCAGATTGGTCCGTTCAGGTGAATCTGATTGGCCATTAACGAGCCTCTCCCATTGGTTAACGGAGCTAGCGCTCCCGGGTTTTCATTGGTTGAATATACAATAAGTTGCCTATATAAGGAGAGCCGTTGCAGCCATTGAGCTGAACTGTCACACAATGTTAATAAAGAGTTTTGAAGTTCACCGTTACACCGGCTCGTCTCCATTCTTCGCGCCCACGCTCAGAACTTAACACTGGCGACGAGGATGGGATTTGGAGACGTCAGAACTGACTGAACAACGAAGAACGATATCCGAGCATGTGGCTGAAATGCACAACGGTGGAACCATGTCCGGCAGCGTCATACCACCCGCTCCATTCGACCCAGCGCAAGAAAACTGGGACTCCTATATGGATCGTTTCCAAATGTTCTTGGAAACCAACAATTTGAAGGATGCCACTACCGGAAAGAAACGGGCAGTATTCCTAACGCATTGCGGGTCAACCGTATTCAAGATGGCCAAGGCAGAAAAACTTCCGGTTTGTCGGCTTCGCGAGCGGCAGGGTTTCGCGATCCTGCGCGATCCCCGCCTCGCTAGCCGTTTTGGTGCCTTCGACCTGCAAAGGTTTGGAGGCTAAGGCTGCCCCGTAGAGGCAGCTGAAGATAGGGGGGA